>CANSZD010002748.1:0-274530 GCA_947648045.1 Beta corolliflora
GTTTGTATGTACAAGGATCACCGTCAATTTGTTAATGTAAATAGGTTGTACAAAGTTAATGAATGAGTAACTTTTCTAATGACTCTTCGGTTGCCATTTATCGTTATCCGTGTATATTACATTAATTTGTTTTTTTTTTTTTTTTTTATTAAGCCTAACTAACTAATCCTTTTACTTTCCAATGCATAACTAAGATTCCCTTTGCCTTAATTCCCATGAAAAAAAGGAATCAAGCACTATATTGTGGGACTGAGGGAGTATTATTATCTTTCCATAATAGGTAGATTGGGTAGACAAAGTTTTTTCCCATTCTATAAGCTCCCAAATTGTTGCCATGAAAATGAAACTTAGAAAGCATATAAGAATTCGACACTTTTACCTCGGATTCATGACCCAAATTCGGGACCTAAAATGATTAGTCATCTAAAAGGCATAAAATTTCCCCTTTATAAAACGCTATATCAAGAACTCCCAACAATTTGATAATCTTCTTCTCTTTGTTCCGCGCTAGCTCCATCATCAATTTTAACCCACTGTTGAATGTTGATTAACCAACTTCAAAACAGCAAACCACCTCCAACCTTCTTCTCAGTAGAACCAACACGGCTCGTTCCCGCCCACGACTTTCTTGGACAATGGCGCCGCGTAGTAATACAAGAACATCGGTCTAGCAAGCTCAATAACCCGAGAATCCAACAGGGTAATTCTTCCTGTAACTGGTGGGTCGGTGTAGAAGTAACTTTGGATGTTTATACTGTTATGGACCTCGTTTAAGAAGGGTCATTTGTTTAATATGCAAGTTTACCCATTCTAGCAATCCACCCACAATGATTATTGAGTAGGAACTTGGAAATGTGTTTCATGTAAGGGGAAGTCAGCAAAGGGACAGACGCCTCGAAGACGGGGAAGATCCGTCTTTAAATTGAGGAGTCGGACGATACGGAAGAGGATGCTCGGTTGGAAGATTGGGATGTGTTTAGGACTTAGGTGGTGGTCTTGGGTGGTTTTCGTCGTGGTGTTGAAATGCTTTTTCATGGGGGTGTCTATATATGTGGTTTAGTAGAAGTTAAGACCAACATATATATATATATATATATATATATGTTTCGGTGATGAAACGAGGCCGGACAAGGAAGTGTCCGGTAGTATAGAGGGTAGACGTCCGAGACCGGAAGTCTCGCAAGAAAGACAAACGAAACACCCTCGGGAGGATGCGAGGAAACCCCTCCGGACGCTCAAGGGGTAAGTGCCCGATAAGGATTTTGAGAGAGAGAGAGAGAGAAAGCTTAGAGTGTGAGAGAATGTACCTGCAGAATAGTACCATTTGGCTATTTATAGTAGTACTATTCATCTGGCAGGATGCGTAATCCTTTGACACGTGTACGACAATGGTGAGTCTGGTTAGGGGGAAGGTTTCCTTGTTTTGTCCTTTAGTGTGGCCGCGAACACCATCTCGGCCTACTTATCGTAGAACGGCTTGGATGCTCCGAGTGAGGTCGCGTCTTTAATTGCCCATGTCGGCCATATAATATGTCCGACACCAGGCTTAGATGTACCCATACAACTAGCCCCCAAGATCATCGGGGGTTGCGACCGGCATTGATGTTGCATTGTGGACGCGAGTGAACTTCTGGCTCGCTGGAAACAATTTTTACGTTGCCACGTGTTGCCCTGGGGAGAACTTCGAATTTCGAAAAAGTGTAATCATTACTTTTTCCTAGAATCCCGCCCATTTTTATTTTTTATTTAGGGTTTGTTTAGAGATTGGCACTGCGCGCGCATCCAGAGTAGTTGATGAGTCTTCTAATCCCGGCCGTTGAATTTTGTCCTTATAAGGCCATTTTTCATTTTCTTTTGTTTACCCTTCATCTTCAACCTTAAACTCTCTCGGTTTGCATGGTTTCTTCAAGAACTTCAAACCTCCTTTTTCTTGCCAAAATCTTGCCTTTTTGGTGACCAAATTTCCTTAAAAGTATTTCGTGTAACTTTTCGTTTCTTATTTTCGAGGAATTTTAACGTTTCGCCTCTCTTCGTCCGGGGTTTATTCGAGGGTTTCTTTTCGAAGTTTCCAACTTTCTGGCAAATTTGCTTTCTCCGGCGTTGTAGAACTTCAAGATTCTTTCGTTCGTGCTTTTGGAACACTTCACCGCGCTTTTTTGGGAAACAGCGTGATTTTCTCGCCATTTTCCATCCGGTTTTTCTCGTACCTTTTTCCAACTTTCTTTCAACTCGTTTTTTTTTTCTTTCTTCTCATCGAAACATGTCGGACCGCTCGTATAGCCAAAATACTTTGAGTGATAAGCTTATGTCCGAAAGTGAGCCTTCGTCTCTCGCTTCCCTTCATGGCGGGCATAGTTCGTCTACTTCCACCCTGGGGGAGGAGAGAACTCGTTTGTTAGCCGACCTGCCCTTACTGCCGATAGAGATAGGGAACTTAGATCTAAGTTTCTTAATGACCGCTCTACCTCCGAGCAAGAAAATTTAACTTCCCAATATTTGTCCGCGAGGATGAGTGGTGATAGACAAACACTCCGGAGTTAAGACATAAAATTTTAGCTCGCCGCATCGCTAGAAACCCTTCCCCCGACGTTGTTCCGAACTTCGATGTTCCGCCTTTGAGGGAACATGCTCGGTTAGATAACTTAGCGGATTGCCGGGGTTGTGGGTGGCGATGACTTTTATGATCGCCTTGCTCATGAAACCGGCCCTTCTCATCCACCGTTATTGATTTAGGTTCCGACAACGACTCTATTGCTACAATGGACGAGACTCGATGGTCCTTCAACTTCGGCCGGGATGAGAATACTCGTCAAACCGAGATAGTTTTGGGGGAAAGTTCCAAAGATGCCTCCTAATTCTCGGCCCGAGCCGATTCCCCGACCGCGATGATGTCGAGCATTCTGGGATATGGTTACCAATAGATTAGCAGATGGTCCGAAATCCACAGCCATATAAATCCCAGCGACAATGCGCCATAGATCTCAACTATTGCGATGTTACGGAGAAGTTGTATGCTTTCCCATCTAATATAAGTTGATAGTCCCCGATAAGGGATCAAAAGTGACCGATTGCCCTAAGCAGGCACATACCGTTCACGCGCACCATTTTGAGTTTGGGTTGCGTTTTCCTCAGATTTAACCTCGTACCGGATTTTTCAAGGCTTTTAACATTTCGCTTGCTCACCCGACACCCTTGGCCGTTAGGAACCCGATCGCTTATATTTGGACCTGTCGTTATTTAGGGTTTCCCGAGGAACTCAACCTCTTCCGTCGTCTTCATTGGCTGCGACTGAACCGCTCTACCGAGAAAGGATGGTGGAGCTTGATGACCGCCAAAAATAAGCTTACCGTCTACCCTAAGTTGATCGGGTTAAAAGGTTGGCAACCCGCTTTTTTATTGGGTTAAGGTGCCGAATAATTTCCTATTCGTCGCCACTTTACTAAGCCGGTTACTTCGGATGGAAGACGCCCCTCTTATGGTCTTTCGCCAGTTGAGTTAAAGCCTTTGATTATTTTGAGTCCGAGGTCGGGACTATTACTACCGCGGTGAAGATACCGAGGACGGATCCCTTGTACCGGCTTCCCCATGCAAAGTACATATCGGGAAACGAACCCCCTTGTGGCTTTATTTCTCCGCCGGACCCACCCGTAAGGTTCGCCTCTGACTTTTGGTCCGACGTGGACTTCGATGCCTTTGCTTTCGTTAGTTAATATGATATTAATCCTTCCGCTTTGCTGCAGTCCTGTCGCTTAGATCTTGAGGAGTTGGGTCTCAACGAAGATTCAACGCCAATGTCTCGAACTCCCGAGGAGCCCATCTTTGACTACGACACCGTTCATGGCCTCACCGGGGGTCTCAGAGGTGCGTATCGCGGCCGTGGTGGTCGCAACTTAGGCCGGGTGCAGGTGTAGCGCCGTGCGCCCGCACCTCCGGCCGCACTCCCGCTTGGTGCGCTGGGACGTGGCTCGTTTGTGGGCCGCCGTGGCGGGGTGGTGTGACTATAGGTCGAGGCGGCCTCGTGAGCTCTCTCGACGATAGTCCCAAGAAGAGGCGAGCCTTGGATGCTTGCCGCTCGCTTCCGAGACCCAACCACCGAAGCGCCACTAGTATTCCTGACAATAGTCCCGCCCAGGATATTATCCCCCACCAGGGTTTTCTCTTTGCAACGCCGTTATTGACAAGATTGGGACGACACTGATCCGGCTCTTCCATGCGCCTTAAGATTTATGACATCTTAAGTGCTCCGAGCTTTTTGACAAATCTTCGTCCGGGAATATTTTCTCGATACATGAATGGATCGAGCACAAAGAGATCGTCCTTGGTGCCGCCGTGAAGGCCGCATTTTTCGTCCCCCTTCGTCCCCGGAGAATTTATCAACCCAATCGGGACGTGAGGGAAGATGAATCTTTATATGCCGACATTCCAGCCTAATGGCGATACTCCTGGATATCGCTCTCGAAGTGGCCTCCACTGCCCATTGATTGCCCAGCCCGACAAGCCGGGTAAGCACCGCCGCCCAACTTGCTCACGATCTTGCCGTGGTAAGGTTTATGATCTCGATATTCATCATTCATCAAATTTTTTTTTTTTTTTTTTTTTAATCTCGCTCTTTCGATGCAGACTAACAATTCCGCCATGAGCTTATGAACAATTTGTCCACTATCAATTCGGAGTCCGAGAGTGGACAATCCCTGGATGAGCTTCGTGCCCACTGATGCTGCCCCGGCTCACTCGACGATGTACAAGAAGCATTGATGCCGAGAAGGCATCGCGGGCAATTGATGTTGAAATGGCGGATTTCGAACCAAGGCCGCCAAGGTTGAGAAGGCCGAGAAAAATTCAGCGGAGCTTGAAGCCGCACCGGCGCCCCTTAAGGACGAGATGGCCACCGCCATTTCTAAGGCCAAGGATGATGTCCAGGCCAGCCGTGGTAGCTTTTAAAAAATCGAAGAGTTTGTTGGTATGTTGGGAGAGAGATATGACGGCGGATGGGTAGCCGCAAAAAGATGTGTTTGTCACTCTCATCCGAATTTCAACTGGGACGAGATGGAAACCGCCTGCGTAAAAGTGTTCATACGCGCCTTTGGAGGTGAGCCCTTTATCTCGCGATGAGCATGTCATTGCTAATGTTCTTCCCGTTGCTCAGATGAAGAGGTGCTTCTTCCTTGATGTTTTTGGCGGTCATCCTCGTGCTCTTCGCCTGATTCTAATAGTCGTTAGAATTTTGTTTTTCTAATATTTTGTAAACCTTGAATTCGGCCCAATATGGCATGTACCTTGGATAAGCTTTACTATTACAATTACCGTTATGAATTTTGGTGCCTTTTTAGTGGCCGCCCACATTTTTGCTTGTAGTTGGCCGCCATGCCGGAATTAGTAATGAAGCTTAAATTTTTGTGAGCTTCGTGTTGTTTTCGTTTTCGACCCGTTGTTTGGCGTTTCGCACTCTTAGACTGCGTTATATGGTCTTTTTGGTACTTGGACACCGTTATATGGTCATTATTGCACGTGCCCTGTTATGTGGCCGTTCTTGTACTTGGACCTGTTATGTGGTCATTTTTGTACTTAGACTCGTTATATGGTCATTTTTGTACGTGGCCTGTTAAGTGACCGTTTTTGTACTTAGACCTCGTTATATGGTCATTTTTGTACGTGGCCCGTTATGTGGCCGTTTTGTACTTAGACCCGTTATATGGTCATTTTTGTACGTGGCTTTGTTATGTGGCCGTTTTGTACTTAGACCCGTTATATGGTCATTTCGTACGTGGCCCGTTATGTGGCCGTTTTGTACTTAGACCCGTTATATGGTCATTTTTGTACGTGGCCTGTTATGTGGCCGTTTTTGTACTTAGACCTCGTTATATGGTCATTTCGTACGTGGCTCGTTATGTGGCCGTTTTTACTAATGGAACGTGGCGTACTTAAAATAAGCGTAAAATAATTAACGGAATGCTCATGGGAAGCTATATTATTGATATGAAAAGTAACGGCCCTTGGCCTTTTACATGAGATATCTATGCATAGTATTTCTTTAAAACACTTGTGTTCCAAAGAATTCTTAAGTTCAATGCCGTCCATTGTTTTCAACACAAATGAGCCGGGACCAATTTCTTTGGATATCTCGATATGGTCCTTCCCGGTTCTTTGTTAACTTTCCTCGCCGTGAGCTTTCCCTTGGCCGCCGTTCTTCGTAGTACTAGATCTCCTTTTGTTAACGGCCTTTCAAGAACTCTCTTGTTATATGCTTTATCGATACGATCTTTGTATGCGTGACTTTGAGTTCCGCTTATCAAAATTGTTTCGCTAGAAAATCTAGATTTTCTCTTAAGGCTTGATCATTGTTCTCTAGATCTTTGTATTTAATCCGATATGAGGGTAGACCAACTTCTATGGCAAAACCGCTTCGTTCCGAAAGCTAGCTTGAATGGACTTTCTCCCGTTGCCTCTTTTTCTCGTTGTTCTATGGCCCATAATACCGCTCGGAATCATATCGGCCCAAGCTCCCTGAAGTTCATCCAACTTCTTCTTCAAGGCCGCGAGAATCTGTTTGTTAGCGGCTTGACTTGCCCATTGCTCTGCGGGTGACATACGACCGAAAATGCGAACTTGACTCAACTCGGATAGAAAATTTTTGATTGGCCGTAAGCAATAAATATGCGTGTCGTGATCAAAGACTATCGCAGCTGGTATACCAAACCTTGTCATTATACTTTGCCAAATGAACTTTTTGACTTGATTCGACTTTATTTTTCTTTGTCGGTTTCGCCCGATCCATTTTGTGAAGTAGTCGATACCAACAATCGTGAATCTACGGCCGCAGGGCCGTTGTAAAAGGTCCCGGGATATCTAAGCCCCACCGTGCAAACGGTATCGGACATATTATAGGTTGGAGGTCGTTCAGCATGGTCTATTGATGATGGGAGCAAATTTTTGACACTTGTCGCATTTCTTGACGTAATCTCAGTGCTCGCCAAAATACTCTGGCCAATAATATCCAGCTCTCAATGCTTTTAATGCTAATGCTTTGCCCCCAATGTGATTTCCACAGATCCCCTCATGAATCTCCTCCAAAATTTTTCTCGACTCCCATGCCGTTGCACATTTCAATAGCGGTAAGCTAAATGATTTCTTATATAGCTCATCCCGGTAAATGACATACCAATTTGCCTCGCCTCTTCGCCTTCTTAGCTTCCATCGTGTTCGAAGGGAGTGATCCCGTGAGTTTATAAGCCACTATTTGACCGAACCATTCGCCTTGCCGATTGACAAGATTTATAATCACGGCTTTTTTCGGTGATGCTCTTTTCTTTCAAAACCTCCATCATAACATCTTTCAATGTTCAAAGAATCGAACTTGCTAGTTTCGAGAGTGCGCCCGCTTAATGTTCTCGCCCCTGGGGATGGCTTGAACATCAAAGTGAGTCATTTGGGCTATCAATTCTTTGGCCTTTTCCACGTATTTTTGCATGTTTGCTTCTGACCTCAAACTCTCCTTTCAACTGGCCATTAACTAGCTGTGAGTCCGTTTTCAAAGATACGCTTTTGGTCCCAGCTGATATGCACATCCTCAACCCTGCGATTGCTGCTTCGTATTCTGCCTCGTTGTTTGACGCCGGGAAGGTGAACTTGATGGCGTATTCAAAAATATTTCCTTCCGGGCTGGTCATTACAATTGCCGCCGAGCTACTTGCCGCGACGAGCCATCTACTTCTAACGACCAAGTGCCATCTTCCACCCGCTCTTCGTCGTAAGATGCCTCCACGATAAAATCCGCATGGCTCGAGCTTTTATCGCGTCCTTCGCTTGTACTGTATATCATATTCGGACAATTCCACTGCCCACTTCAAAAGACGCCCTGAGCTATCCATCTTTTGCAAAGCCTTTTCCAGCGGTTGATTTGTCAAGACCTGAATGGGATGACAATCGAAATATGGCCTGAGCTTTCAGGCTGCTATGATCACGGCCAACACCATCTTCTCAATCGATTGATAGCGCTCTCGTGTCCGTTTAGGATGTGACTGATAAAGTATATCGGTTCTTGCCCTCTTTCTTTTTCTACCAATAGAACGGTGCGACGGTTTTTGAAGAAGCCGAGATATATAATCGCAATGTATCCCTGTTTCGGCCTGGTGATGGTGGGTAGAGTCTTTAAATGATCCTTGATCGCGACGAAAGCTTGGCTTTGCTCCTCACCCCATTCAAATTTCTTGTTTCCTCTCAATAACGCGAAGAAAGGTAGGGCCTTGTCGGCCGACTTGGAGATGAAACGAGTTAATGCACCCATCCTCCCGGTTAATCTTTGCACGTCTTTATTCCTTTCTTGGCCTGTAGATCCGTGATAGCACGCACTTTATCCCAGGGTTAGCATCGATTCCCCCTCTGACGACCATGAACCCTAGAAACTTTCCCCGCCCTAACTCCGAATACGCATTTTTTCGGGTTGAGCTTCATCTTGTATCTTCTCGAGTACTAAAGGTCTCTCTTAGATCATCAATATGCTCGCGGTCCTGTTTTGCTCTTGACGATTGAGTCGTCCACATAAACTTCGATATTCCTTCCCTTCGCTCAAGCCAAATACTTTGTCGACCAATTTTTGGTATGTGGCCCTCAGTTTCTCGGGCCGAAAGGCATTGCTTTATAATTAAAGACTCCACGATCGTGATGAAGGCTGCTTTCTTATCCTCTTCCGAAGACTGATTCGATGGTAACTCAAAACGCGTCCATAAAGCTCAAAAGAGCATGCCCGCTAGTTGAATCTACCAATTGATCAATTCTTGGCAAGGGATAAGTCTTTTTGGACACGCTCTATTAAGATCCGTGAAATCAACACACATCCGCCATTGACCATTCGCTTTTTTCACCATAACGACGTTTGCCGCCCACTGGGTAATCACGTACTTCAATAAAGTCGGTCGCTAATAACTTATTAACCTCTTCTCTCGACGGCCTTGCTCTTTTCTATTGAAAAATTCCTTTTCTTCTCGCTTGACTGGGCGGACCGAGTTGTCGACATTCGCACGATGAACCATCACGGCCGGATCTATTCCCGCATCTCATCCGCCGAGAACGCGAATACATCGGCGCGTTTTCTCGAAGGAGAGTTACAGGGTTGATCCCGACCTCTCGGATCCATGTCCGTTCCGGCACCTACGGTCCTTTCTTGGATCATCCGCCAAGCATTTCTAACTTGGACTCTCCATCGCTTGGGCCTTGGCCAATCTTCGGTCGTACTTCTAGCTCCTCCATGGTTACCTCCATGGCGTTTTCATTCTTTTCCTCAAATGGTTCTTCTCGCGGCCTTTTTCTTAGCTCTCTTTTCCTTTCTTGATGGCGGACAAAGTTCTTCAACAGGAACCCTTCTTGCCGGGCTGCTTTAAAGCCGTTAAATAACGACCTTCCGTTTCCCTGGTTTCCTCCGATCTTCGCCATTGTACCCGAGTGGATACGTACAAAGAAGTCCAGTGATGATACAGATACCACTCCTCCGTATGTCATGAATTAATGGCCGTCCAATGATTGCATTGTAGGCTCCCTAACGTCTACTACCAAGAACTCGTGCCCATCACATCCCCGGCTTCACTATTTTCGCCCACCTTGACCCGGGCAATTTTATAATGCCTTCTGTATTTGCGGATGCCCTGGAATCCGATCACTGGGTACCGAACGGGCCGTAAGTGCTCCCGGCCAATCATTAATTTTTCGAAAGTAGACGGAATAAAATATTGGCGGAACTACCTCCATCCACCAAAATTTCGTGAATCAAACAATTTGCAACTTTTAAGGTGACCACTAGCCGGGTCGTCACGAGGATAAATCACGTGCTTTGCATCCTCTAATGAGAACGACATGGCGAGGCATGGTGGCGGCTTTCTCCACGGCAACTCACGGTTAAAGTTCACCCGATCTCGGAACTCCTTTAAACTGCTTTTGCCCCACCGACACTTCCGCCATGAATTGGACCGCCACTAATCACATGAATTTCTCCTATCCGGATCGAACATTCTCGGTCTACCGGGTTTCATCAAGTCGCCTTCGCTTGTCCGAGCTTTATATTGGGTGAAATACCCTCTGCGGATGAGATCCTCCAAATTATCCTTGAGGTGTCGGCAGTCTTCGGTTAAATGTCCGTGATCTCCATGAAAATCACACCACTTGGTCTTATCCCGATTTTTATGAAACATCTTCTTCGGTCTCTCGCCATTTGTCACTTTCCTTGTTCATTGTGAAAATTTGTGCCCGGGAGGTAGTGAGCCGAGTGTACGCCTCACATTTATCTTTACGTTCACTTTTTCTCGACCATCCCGCTCTCGGTCATTTCCTTTTTGACCATATTAGATTCTCTTCTTTCATCTCGGCCACGATCAACTTCACGACCTTTATCTTTTCGTGACTTATCTTCCTTCTTCTTCTCGGACTCCCGATGCCGGCTACTAGCTGCCTTGTCAAATTCCTCTCCTCTTATGAAATCATTTGCTTTGCCCAGCACTGGCCCTAACGATGTGAAAGATTTTCGGCCGAGATAACTCCCGAACGCAGTCCCTTCTCTTAACCCCGACATCAATGCTAAAACCGCTACATCGCTTGTAGCCGAGGAATAAGATACGGCCCACATTGAAACGCCCGATGTAATCTCGGAGAGATTCGGTCTCGCCTTGTCGATTGACAATAATTCCCCGCAGTACGCTCACGACGCCTGTTGCTTACGAAGTGAGTACTAAACATGGACGAGAGCCGAGAAAAACCGGATACATTACCGTGGTTTGAGACTTTTAAACCAAGTCTGAGCTATGCCAGGTGAGTGGACGGGAAAACCTTGCACCCGTATAGCATCTATCCGTGTGTACAAATACATGTGTCCTTCGTAAGCTGCGACATGATCGTCGGGATCCGAGTTGCCGTCAAACTTGCATGATGGCATTTTGATTCGCGGCATTGGGTAATTAAGAACCTCGAGAACAAATGGGGAGAGTTTCGGCTTCGATTAGTAGATGTCCGCCACCCGAATAGTTACTAACACCTGTGGTGCTTTGTACTCTCGGTATGAGCGACCAGCGAGACTCTTCTCGAGTGATTGAGATCCCTCGGTTCCAAATCGCTTCCTCGTACTCTCGGATTGTCAATTTGTTCCTCCATCTCGACGGTCTTCCGGTGTTAACGTGCGCATCCTTCTTCGGGCGTACCGTCAACGTTTCTACCGCCATGGCCAAGTGATCGTTACGGTGCTGAACGCCTCTTGTGTTACTAGCGGGAATGCTACAAGCCGTGGAGTGCCTTGTAACATCCGGATGAAAGACGCCACGGTTGCAAGTGATCCGTGAGAATTGGTTCAACCGAGCCAAGTTGGAAGGAACAAAGACGGGACTTACCGAGCAACATTGTTCTCCTCGAGTACGCTCGGTCATTGCCCTCTCGGCATGTTTGGATGGAACCGAGGTAGCGCCGATGGATGCCGTGATAAGCGGATGAGAAGATCCTTGCCCGATCTCCAACCCCGATGGACCACGACTTGTGTCATTTGTCTTTTCCATGACCTGCCGCAAGGGTAGGAGGTCGCCCTCCTTCTAGCGCCAAGCTGTTTCGGTGATGAAACGAGGCCGGACAAGGAAGTGTCCTAGAGTATAAGGGTAGACGTCCGAGACCGGAAGTCTCGCAAGAAAGACAAACGTAAACTACCCTGGGGGATGCGAGGAAACCCCTCCGACGCTCAAGTCGGTAAGTGCCCGATAAGGATTTTGAGAGAGAGAGAGAGAAAGCTAGAGGTGTGAGAGAATGTACCTCGCGGAATAGTACCATTTGGCTATTTATAGTAGTACTATTCATCGTGCAGATGCGTAATCCTTTGACACGTGTACGACTATGGTGAGTCCGGTTAGTGGGGAAGGTTTCCTTGTTTTGTCCTTTAGTGTGGCCGCGAACACCATCTCGCCTACTTATCGGGGAATGGCTTGGATGCTCGAGTGAGGTCGCTCTTTAATTGCCCATGTCGGCCATATAATATGTCCGACACCAGGCTTAGATGTACCCATACAATATATATTCTTTTATATGGTTATTTTGGGGTTTGAACTTTGAAGAATATAAAAAATGTAAGTGGTCAGACTTCAGAGAAAGTATGATAAAGGTGTGTGTAGACACTAAAAATTTATGAGTGTGGTATATTTAAATTATAGGTTATTAATTATTATTGAGCTAAAATAATTATAACTAGCCCAGATTAATTAATCTAGCCCACTTAAATACTTCGTCCGTTTTTTTTTTACATGTGACACTTTTCTAAAACGAAATGGTGCAAATTACATGTGACACTTTTTTTTCTTTCCTAAATTAGTAAGTTTTACCCTATTAAATTATCATCTTACCCTTACTTATCACAATTAACCAAAATTAAACCTACTTAATTTAACTAAAATTAAAAATTAACAATTAACCACCACCCCTCCCCCACCCACCCAACCCCCACCCCTTCCCTCTCTCCTACCCTCCACCCGGCCCAACCCCCCCCCCCTCCTGCTCCCCTCCCTCCACCGCCCTTCCCCTATCGATTTCCCCCTCCCCTTCCACCGCCGCAAGCCCCTCCCCCCCCTCCCCTTCCCCGTCGATTTCCCAGCCCCCGACGAAACCCCTTCTATTCTTCGCGAAAATCGTATAACACCGACGAAACCCCCTTTGATTCTTCAACACGACGAAACCCCCCCCCCTTCTCCGAAATCCCTTCGATTCTTCTCGAAAATCGTCGCATCACCACTGCAAGATCAGGGATCTCGAAGAACCGGTGCAAAATCGTATTAACTATCAAGATTTATGATTTTCGCGAAGAGGGGGTGGGGCCTGGGAAATCGACGGGGAGGAGGGGGAGGGGAGGGGATGCGGCTGTGGAAGGGAAATCGGATGGGGAAGGGGCGGTGGAGTGGAGGGGAGAGGGAGGGCGGGGCTGGTGGGGTGGAGGGGAAAGGGAAGGGGTGGGGGAAGTGGTGGAGGAAGGCTGGGTGGGTGGGGGAGGGTGGTCCCCACTCCCTTTAATCCCTACCATTACTTTTGCTTAATCCCCTCTCTAATTTTTTTCTAGGTATCACGTGTTTTTCAAAAGTGCCACATGTAAGAAAAAACGGAGGAAGTAATATAATTTGAGTTTTAAAATATTTTGGTCAGTTCATAATCTTCATATCACTAGTCCAAAAAGATGGTTAAATGGCAAAGGTTAAATGAATTGCAAGTCATAAACGGGCCCAAGCCCATAAAATACCAAGTCCATGAATGATTGTCATTCCTCTATAAATAGACCTTTTCTCCTTCGGTTAGGGGACCGGATTATTAACATTCTTAAGAGCTCATATAATTCTCTTAGAATTCTCTCTGCAAATAGTCAACAATCACGTGCTTACTTTTCAAATACACTCAAACACATTTGATTGAGATTCAAGCTTGTCAACCCTCATTTGAATACACTCAAACAAAACCATCAAACTCATATTGACGTTGATAGAACGTATCATCCCACACTCAAACTCAGGTTGATGTTGACAAAACGTCATCAAGTCGCTATCAATACGTGTCACTCCCAGCTACGAGAATAAAATCGAGAGGACTTAGTTTATTTTTATTATAAATTGTCTATAGAAATTGTACTTGACACATTATTGAAATAAAATTTCTTTGCTACTTTATTTCATGCCTTATCTATTTTGAATCGAAATTTGTGTATACAATGTGTTCTCAAATACAGAATGGAGAACAAATTTTTTGATGGGGGTGTTTCTTTAATTCTCAAAAGGCTAATAGTAGTAAAAGATACAAAGTGACTTATTCATTTTGGATAGACTTACTCAAATAATTAATTTCGGATTAATTAGTTTAGATAAGTTTAATTCAACAAAATAAGGTTTGACACACTCATAAAAATAAGGAAAAATTGATAGGAACAGTCCCAACTATGGGCGTTCCGCCATTTTCAGTCCCAAGTAAGGATTATTTCTGAGCGGTCCCAACTATACATCATTTTTATCGAAATTGGTCCCAGCAGGTCAATGACCTGCTACAACAGGTAAAATGCTTTTGCTTTTTCTTTTTCTTTTTCACCACCACCTACTCAACATCACCCCACCACCCAACCCATCACCCACCACCCAGCACCACCAACACTTTCTCTCTCCACGAAACCACCGCCCGGATCCTCGCCTCCACCATTTCCCGCCTAATTCCACATCTCCAGTGACCAAACATCCCCCTTCACCCTCACCCACCTTTGTCGATGAACCTCCACCCCAAACCAAACCTGCGTCGATGAGCACCGCACACAAGAAGGGTCCGAAAAATTAGGTGCCGCAAAGTTAAAAAAGGAAGGAGGAAGTCTATTCTTGTTCGAAAACGTGGGGGTCAAATTTTCTTCCCCAAGTGGTTCGAATTTTACAATTAAGGCAGCGTGAATCCGAATTTGACCCACTAGGGGAAGAAAATTAAGGCAGTGAAATTGTTGTTCGGAGATTTAATGGGGTATTAGGGTAGCGTGAAATTGTTGTTCCTCCTTCCTCCGCAAAGTTAAACCTCCGATTTTTCTGAGCTTTAATGGGGTATTAATTTCACAATTTTCCTCGATTTTCTGAGCTTTAATGGGGTATTAATTTTGTGGGAATTCATTTCCTCGATTTTTTCGGAGCTTTATTGGGGATTTCGGGGTAGCCGGGGAGGGGTGGGATGGGGAGGGATGGGCGGGGAGGGGATGGGATTTCTGGGGTTAGTCGGGGAGGTGGGTGGGTGGGTGGGAGGGGAGGGTGGCGAGGGGATGTGGGTGGGAGGGAGGGGAGGGTGGCGGGGATGTGGGTGGAGGGGAGGGTGGGGAGGGGGTGGCAGGGGAGGGATGCCATGGGAGGGAGGAGATAGGGAGAGAGAAAAAGGAAGAATAAACTTACTTAAGAAAAAAAAAATTACCTGTTAAACAGGTAATCAGTCATCCGGGACCAATTTCAGCAAAAATGATCTATAGTTGGGACCGCTCAGAAATAATCCTTAGTTGGGACTGAAAATGGCGGAACGCCTATAGTTGGGACTGTTCCTATCAATTTTTCCAAAAAAATAAGGTCAATCTAATAAGTTCATATAAGGTCTAATAATTCAAATACTTTTAGTTAAGTTTAGATAAGTTGATTAAGTTTAGATAAATTCCGTTAAGTTCATATATATAAGTAAAAATATGTTGAAAAAAGAAATTAAACAGGGCGTAAGTTGATGAATATGAAACTTCTCAACAACCATAAGGATATATAGACCCTCTTTTAACAAATAGATTAGTCGTCCATAGATTTAGAGAGTATTTATTTTGATATTATTTCCCCCGTTCCAAAAAGCTAAGAATGCAACACTTGTATTTTTAGAGTCAAACTTTACAAATTTTGACCACGAATTTCGACCACTATATATTTAATAACATAGTCATACAAGATCTTGTTAAGTTCATATAAATGTTTAGTTTCAAAATACAATGTTTTGATAATTTTTGTTAATCGCTAATTAAAGATATTTATGACAAAAGTGTATTGTATTACAGATGTGAAAACTCATGTGTTGCATTGGGGGGGTGGTTATACATTTTGTAATAATTCCGATGACTTTTTGCCATTATCCCATCAAAAATAGAATAGCCCGGAAAGAAAGAGGGGACAATGATTTGTGCTAGAGTCCAACAAGAGACTTTGTTATTGCAAAACAAACATCAAAAACTAAAAAACATCAGGGATACAAAATAGTTTGGAGAACACAAATAGATTTGACGAGCATAGATAGTGCCTGCTACTAACTAACTTTCCAGATCATAATACGCCTAACAACAAACTAGAATTATTCCTTAAGATGCATGCATGCATATGTAGTACGTACTACGTAGTACTAGTTTCCTCCCGGATTAGAACCCACACCAGTACTAGTGCCAGCACCAGCCCCAGCTCCAATACCAAAACCCGAACTTGAACTCGACCCAAGACCAGGCACACCACCCAATCCACCACCCATGTTCCCACCCATTCCAGCTCCGATTCCGGCTCCCATCCCGGTTGACCCACCAACGGGCCCACCTAGGACACCACCTACTGGAACACCAATGGGCCCACCTAGGGTACCTCCCATTCGTGTCCCTACACCAATTCCTGCACCAACACCTGAACTCGAGCCCATGCCCAAGCCCGGTCCTCCCCCAAAAGGGCCTCCGGAGCTACCAACACCACCACTACCAATGCCCAATCCACCACCAGGTCCAACCCCACCACGACCTACACCAAGACCAGGCCCACCTTGGCCTACACCAAGACCTGGTCCACCTTGGCCAACACCAAGTCCAGGCACACCTTGGCCTACACCAACACCAGGACCACCAGGAATCATGCCGCCTATACCTCCTTGACCACCCCCAACAATACCACCTGGTCCTCCAGGAACGCCTCCAACGCCACCTGGAGCACCACCACCTAGCCCAGGACCACCACCAAGACCGCCGCCTATCCCAGGACCACCACCGAGACCACCACCTAGTCCAGGAATGCCACCATACATTCCCAAACTGTCATCATCTAAATTATCACCAAAATCCTTAGTGGTGAAAGGATCATTTCTGTTTGCATGGGTTGCACCAATAACACAAACAAGAAGATAGAAAAGAACTAGATAGATAACAAGTTTGGAAGTCATTTTTTATTTTTTGCAATATCAATATTACAAAGGAAGCAAGAAATTGTGTCCATTTTGAGAGTTACAAAGAAGGGGTATATATAGGACGGTGTGAGAGGAATGAATTTGCATGAAATTAAGTACGGTTGGGAAGGTTATAAATGATGTAAGACAGTAGACAACTAAAAAGTTTGATTTTTGAAGTAGTTCAATTTTAGTATGTTTTGTATGTAGACTGTAGTACTAAAATTAAACCTCTGTAATATGATATGCCAGTGTAAATGTAATGTATGAGGGCAGAGATAATTATGCAATAACTACGTTGAAAAAGATAAGTCGGAGAAGGAGCGCTGAATTTTAACCTTATCAAAATCAGCTTTGATTTTATGAAGAATTTATGATATCAGTGACTGGTGTCTACCTGCATGCATGTCTTGATGTTGTTTTATAACTTGTGGAACACAATACATCATGCATTACAGATTTGCATGCATTGGTTTTACCGGCGATATTTTAGTAGTATACCCTTTTGCATGTCAAATCAAAAAAGGGAAAAAATAAAATCTGCTATTATCGTAGCTTTAAGAGCCAAGTATAAGACGCTAGTAGTTATACACTTATACCAAGCGTGCTTTGGTTAATTTAATGTTTATAAGAAAGTATATTGATGATTAATTTATTATATACTATATTCATATTAGTGCTTTACTTTTATTTTATTTGTTTATTTCATTTGGGTAATTACTATGTTACTCAAACTCAGATAAAATAAATCTCTAAATCATATTACTAATAAGGATAGTTGAAAAACAAGTTCCAAGTTACAAAATTCATGCACTAAGGATATTAATTAGGAGTATTAGTCAACTCACCAAATTGAATAATACTCCTCCGTCTCATAATATAAGTCCCGTTTTCTTATAAGGTGTCCCAAAATATAAGTTATATTTCTATTTTCAATCAATAATTATGCCCAAAATACCCTCATGAAAATAACTTAAATCCCAAAATATCCTCATTATTCCAGCTCCCAATGCACCCATTATTAATGACAAAATGGGATCTTTTACCCAATTGAAGTTCTCTATGCATTAAACCGTGCAACATTAAATGTTCAGTTTTTATTTTTTGTTAAAAAGAAAAAAACAATGCAAGCGTTTTCCAATAAAAATGAATCTATTTATCCAACTAAAATAAGATTTCACTTACCTTGGTTCTCGTGTAATACAGAATCAGGACTTATATTATGGGACGGAGGGAGTAAAAACTAAAATTCGATTATATATTTGTATACTCCTCGTCTTGCTCAAGAATCCGTCTTGGTGCAAAGAAATTAACACAGCTGGCTGCTGGAATATAGATATCTAACTCAGCTGCAAAGAGTTTCCAGAAAGAACCTGACCCATGATATCTGGGCCTTAGTAGAAAGTCAAACTATTTTTTATTTTATATTGTATTAAATATTTATATTATTTTTAATTTTTTAGGTAGATAAGTTAAACTCTCTTGCAAATAAGAAAAAAAATTAAGGATTCCTTTTACAATGAGTGAAACTCAATTTCAAGGCCTATGGAACCCTCTGGTGATTGTGGAAGATTAAGATCTGCTTATAAAAGAACAATATCAAAAACTTTACCCGTCATGTACAAAGGGAAACTAATTGTTGCATAGTACTTGCTCTATTTTGTATTATTTGCAACCTTTCTTATTTTAATGAGTTGCATATTACTTGCAATTACATTGACATTTTTTACAATATATTCTCTTTATCTCTCTCCTGCTATTACATGATGTCTCTTTTTTTGTCACTCTCTATCTCTCCGCTTCTCCTGAATTCTTATGTCATACTCCAAAAAGGAGGAAGTGTATCTCTTTTCATCTATACTTTTCTTCGAGTCATTCAGACAAACCCTTTTTGAGATATTTTAACCCTTTTTTAGCTCTCAGTTAATATATTACATATTAGTTTTGAGAGAACACTAACTTAATTCCTGAATCTTTCTTCCTAAAAAATAAATTAAAGCTAGAGGTGCCATCTATTAGCATTGGTTGCTACTTCTCATTCATGGGATTTTTGGACTTGACTTTATTAAGGTCCTATCCAGTTGACTTTAGAATAAGTTTAATTCACTAAAAATAATTTAAATTTTAAAAAATTAGTTAAGTTCAATTAAAATATGTTAGTTCAGCAAAAGTTTGTTCTATTCAAATTAAAGTTATAGTAAAGTATGTTTAAGAAAAAAAAAAGGAATCATTAAAAATAAATTCAGTTCAGTAAAACTAAGTTCAGTTTAGTAAACTTAAGGCCTTGTTTAGTTCCTCTTATAAAGTTAATTTCAGTAAGAATAAGTTCATTTCATCAAAAATAAGTCCAATTGAGAAAAACAAAAGTCCAATTGAGCAAAGATAAGTCTAGTTCTGTAAAAGTTCAATCTATAAAAATTGGCAAATTATATAAGATGACACAATAAAGATTTAGTAACAATAATTGCGCATTCAGTAAAACAAGTACAATTCAGCAAAGATAAATCCAGTTTACGAAATATAAGTTATGTTCAGTAAAAATAAGTTCAGATAAGGAAATATAAGTTTTGTTTAGTAAAACTAAATTGAAATGAATAGGGCTTAAGTTTAATGCAATAAAAATAAGTTTCTATTCAGTAAAAATAAAATTAATTCAGCAAAAATAAGTTTCTATTCAGTAAAAATAAAATTAATTAAGCAAAAATAAGTTTGATTAGTTAAGTAAAAATCGGGTGAATTGGACAGAGGTTAACATTAATCTAGCAAAAATAGGCAATTGACAAAAATAAGTACTAGTATTATACTCCCTCCGTTTCTTTTTAATGGTTACACTTACACTTTTCACGCATGTCAATGCAAAACTTTGAGGATATATCTCTAGTTTTGTATTTGTAAAAATTATAAAAAGTACATATTAATAAAATACATACTAAGACGAATCTAACAAGATCCCACATGACGATGTTTTTATTCATGTATAAATCAAATGAGGGTCAAAGTGCAACTTGTGAATAGTGTAAAATGTCAAAGTGTAACAATTAAAATGAAACGGAGGGAGTATTAAAAAGTGAGAGAGAGTAAGCTATGGGGTGGGGTGGGGTGGATTAAGTTTTTCCACAGTAATATGCTGATAAAAAGTTGGAAAATGATATTTACCTTCCTAAGAGTTAACTATAACTCTATAATTGTATGATGAATACAAACATTATTCAATGATTATAACTATGTTATAAGTACAATAATCTTAAAACTTTACTAATAAAACTACTCATTAATATTGTTGATGAAATTTCTACTTTTTAATTCACATCATGAAAGTCATAACTCCACCTAGTAACTAGTAAAATGTTGTTCATTCACAAGAATGGTGACAGCAGTTACTAAAATTCTGTGCGTATAATTTATGCTCTTATTGTTCCAAAGAGAGTTGGCCGGTTTGCCCACTGGTAAACCATAACAGCAACCAAAGTGTCCAAACAATAGGGCAGTTTTTTTTCCCAGCATATATGAGGATAGTTTGGATATTTTTGGAGCATATGCATAGGAGAAGATTTGGAAAAATAAAAATAAAAATCATGATGCAAAATAAAACAGTAATGGACTTATCTTTTTTTATACCCAAAAGCAAATAACCACCTAAACTCCCCAAATTTGGGGTTGATGAGAGTTGAACTCCCGACCATGAGGTAGGTGGGAGCTCCAACCATTGGGCTTCCACATGATTCTCAATAATGGACTTATCTGGATGAGTAAAAATGACTCATTAACTTGCCGTGAGAAAAAATCACTATCCTAAAAGACAATTTCCGCTATCTAGGTCCTGTAAAAATCATTGTGATCGCCCTTCAGGAGTAGCATGGTTCCGTAAATTGGTACATTCTCAAAGAAAGTGTTATGACAGATGTGACAAAGAACAAATATCGAATGCAAAACAAAGAGAAATCACGCACAGATTTAACGTGGTTCACCAACGGAGTGTTGGCTACGTCCACGGACAGAGAGAGAATATTACTATTGATGAGAAGGATAACCAGAATTACAGATGTGATTATGAACTAAATCGTCGAATAAACGAATTAGGTTAAGCCTATTTATAACCCGACTCGAAAATCGCCTCACCCGTGTCAAAAACACACTCGCCCAGTCGAGCGACACCTCCCGGTCGGGCGCGCACACGAAAACAGCAGCAACCTTACAAACGACTCACCCGGTCACCCGGGCCAAACCGCCCGGGTGGGCGCCCCACCGCCCGGCCGGGCGAGCTCCCAAATCCTCCGTTTTCGCCACTCTTTCACCAGATTCAAGGCATATTCCTTACAAATCTCCATCTTGACTTGAATCCTCTCACAACGAACCAGAAAAACATATAATCAGATAACTAGATGACCAGATAACAGATGCATTGAACACAATGCCCATATTCTCCCTGCAACCAAATTTGCCCTGAAAGACAACCCGAAGCAGATTAGCCCCTCAGATTCCCAGACCAGATTAGCCCCTAAGGGCCCCAGACTTGCCCCCAGAGGGCAACTAACAACCACGATCAGTTTGTAAGTCCAAACAACCTTGGAACTTACCATGTGGAACCAGATTAGAACAGATGTGTTCCTTATACTCTTTCCTAGCACAAGTAACACCTTCCTTGGACGGTCCAAAAATATTCACCTCTCCGACATATAGTGCAAAACCCACCGTGTCTTCACAACCGTACCTTTGGGGAGAGTTTTCAAAACTCACATGCCGACCAAGAGCCAAATTTGACTGACCCGATTTTGACGACGAAGAACACGGAATTTCATATTCAGGTTGTGAGTGTTGACAGACTTTTCCCTGATGTGAACCACCACTCCAACCTAGAGTGCCTCTGTGCTCCACCTGTTTCTCAACACTATCACAAATAGCCAATGTGACAACCCCAGGCTCAGATAACGTAGACCCTTGCAACACATACAATGTCTCTCGTTTAACCCCTTTCAGAATCATCTTTGAACCCCTATAGACATACAACCCTCCACCTTCACCTTTGAAACTGAACCCTTTCTTGTCTAACAGACTAAGTGAAATCAGATTCTTTGTGACCTGTGGAACATGCCTAACATCATTCAAAGTACAGACTTTGCCATCACATGTCCTAATTCTGATGGAACCTATACCAACTGTCTTGCACACCTCACTGTTGGCCATAGTAAAACTCCCATCAACCTGTTTATAGTTCATAAACCACTCCCTGCGCGAACACACATATGACAAGACGCTCCAGAGTCTAAAACCCACACATCACTGCAATGTGTTTGTTCATTAGCAACTAAAGCAATATCATCATCAGAACTAGAATTTTCGTACATGCAACAGAACGGCATAACTGCATACCATTCATCAGACCCTGATTTATTTTTCTTTTTAGGACATTCCCTTTTCCAATGCCCCGTTTCCATACAGTAATTACAGACATCACTAGATTTAGGGCCTCTAGAAGACGATTTCCTGGATTTTCTCCCCGAATTACCCTCTCCGTTACCACTGGCTACTAATCCAGCAGCCTGATCGACTGTACCTGTACCAGACGCCTTATGACGAATCTCTCTGGTATGAAGTGCATATCTTACTTCTTCTAATGACAGACTATCTTTCCCAACAATAAAAGAATCCATAAAATTCTCATACGATAAAGGCAAAGATACTAACAGAATTAAAGCAGCATCCTCGTTATATTATCTACTTTAACATCAATATTACGAAGATCTAGTAAGATAGTATTCAACTTTTCGAGATGGTCCTTAAAAGACGTACCTTCCTGCATACGCAGGCTAAACAGACGTTGCTTCAAAAGCAACTTGTTGGTTAGAGATTTTGTCATATACAAACTCTCCAACTTCAACCACAGACCAGCGGCGGTTTCTTGCTCCGCAGCCTCAGTAATTATGTCGTCAGAAAGACACAACATAATCGTTGAATGTGCCTTCTCCTCCAGAACGGCCATCGCAGTGGTAACTGAATTCGTTGACTTCTTTGCCAACGGTGCCCACAACCCTTGTTGCTTCAGTAAAGCCCGCATCTTGATCTGCCGCAGACTGAAACTGTTTCTCCCAGTGAATTTATCGATTTTCACATTCATCCCAGACATCTTTCTCACCCGGATCGAACACAAAGCTCTGATACCAATTTGTTATGACAGATGTGAGAAAGAACAAATATCGAATGCAAAACAAAGAGAAATCACGCATAGATTTAACGTGGTTCACCAACGGAGTGTTGGCTACGTCCACGGACAGAGAGAATAATATTATTGATGAGAAGGATAACCAGAATTACAGATGTGATTATGAACTAAATCATCGAATAAACGAATTAGGTTAAGCCTATTTATAACCCGACTTGAAAATCGCCTCACCCGCGTCAAAAACACACTCGCCCGGTCGCGTGGGCTAAAACCACCCGATCAGGCGACACCGCCCGGACGCCCGGGCTAAGCCGCCCGGTCAGGCGGGCACACGAAAACAGCAGCAACCTTACAAACGACTCGCCCGGTCACCCGGGCCAAGCCGCCCGGTCGGGCGAGCTCCCAAACCCTCCGTTTTCGCGGCTCTTTCACCAGATTCAAGGCATATTCCTTACAGAAAGGATGGAGATCATATATTTGCCTAGGACCGAGAACATGAATAAATCATAGAATAGTGTTTCTTGTGTCTAATGTAGAATTGACGTCGGTGACCGAAAACAATGGTTGCCATAAATAGTCATATAATAGACAAAACGAAATGGGAAAAGAGAGTTTGGGGAAGAAAATCAATACGGCTATGCATGAGGAGATCCTCGCAATATAATCTGTGACAAATCAAAAGATTGGGTGCAAAAAAGACCATAAACCCACAGCATTTGCTTGCCACAAGCCTGACCAGCGTGTCTGGTACAGTACATCAATCCTTCTAACTCTTTACTAAACAAGAAATAGTAAAGGACTCTTCTATATAAATGGGTAAAGACTGTTATTTCTTTCATTTAAGATAAGGGAAAATCCTTTTTTTTCTCTCTTTATCGTATTCTTTTTTTTTGCTTTGAACTCTTTATGAACTTCCAATAAGCCTTTACAGATCTACTCTTTGTGTTTGGGAAAACAATTCTCCTTATTCACTCCAATCCCTCTATTAAACTCTTATGACTTCTTCTCATAATTATTTGTTCTTACGTAAAAATTCCACTGACCTTTTTTTAAGGTGAAAGATAAATTTCATTAGTTGAATGCATGTAATACGATATCTATGAGATCGATATTAATTAAAAAAGAACAACACACAATTTCACTTAATCAAGTAAAATTCTTCTCCCAATATAACTATGATGATAATGAAGCAGATCTGACAATAGAGCATAGCTCCCATTTATTGAATGAATTATGCAGGCTTTTATGACAGTATATATCATTCTAGCACAGTTTTGCAAAAAAAAAAAAACTATGTATCACACCGTGTCGATAGTATACGAGAATTCAATACTGATTGCAAATTTGTATAGCAAACCCTTAATTAATTGTATCTCTGGAAGAAACCATATATAAAAACCAAACTTTAAACTCCCAAGAAGACTAACAAATCAACTCCAAACTATCATTAAAGGAGGCAAAAAAAACTCAATAATTGGGTAAAAACTCGAAAAAGAGAGAGAAATGAATATTATTATCAACAAAAACTACAACAATAAGGACATAAAAGTTAAAATTGTTGGGACATACTACGATCATAAAGGATGGTGGTAGCCCTGAACTAACACTAGTGGAAAAAAAAAATCATCGGATCCGATCAAAACATGGGATACTGATCGGGTTTTGGGCCGAATCAGTTGGGCCTGGATCAGCTAACGGTCCGTAACTTATCCGGTTGAGTGTGAAAACTGGACTAGTTAAGTACATAAACTGATCCGGTTTTCACTCTCAACCGGATTAGTTAGGCCACTTTTCATTTAAAAAAAATTGCCATTCTTTGTGAAAGCCAAGAACAGTGGCTACAAGCCACAAAACATCAACAGAAAACGAAAATTATACAATGAGAAATTCGGAATTTACAGCAGTGGCTACAAGCTACAAAAATTTGACAAAAACCGAAAATTACACAATTAAAAATTCAGAATTTACAGAAACAAATATAAGGCCCAAATTATACACAATTAACAACAAACGAAAATTACAAACCAAATATAGAGCATTAAATATACGCAATTATCAACAAACTAAAATACACACAATTAAAAACAAAAAAGAAGAGGAAGTGGATGGAAAGAGTAGAAAGAGGATATACAAATACAGTATAAAATACGTATTTAGGGATTTAATAAGAAATTTTAGGGCGGCATGCCGGCATTTAGCAACGACTGAGGCAATATAAGGGAGCTAAAAAAAACAAGTGAATAGAAATAAATAGTCATAGGTATAAAGTTGTACTGTGAGCATGACACACCCAACGTTATTTTTTTAGCTCAATGCTCAAGCTCTAAATAAGCAAAAAAATAATATTTGGTGTACCATGTGATGAATGTGCTTTGGGCGTACTTTAATTTGCACATTGTATACCAAGATGTACACTGAATATCTTGCAAATGACGTATCTTTAAATTATACTTTAAAATTTCCTCAAAAAGAAATATACTTTAAATTATTGTTTCTTCCCCATCTGTTGTTTCTTCTATCACTGTTCTTTTTTTTGGGTAAGTTGGTCTGGTTTCGTTTGTACTTTTCAAAGTTACTAGTTGTTGCACCGCACGCCTACGCGCGCGGCACCCCAAAATATTGTCATTGTGATATTCGTAATTTGTTGGGTGTGATTAGTACGATGTCATTTTTGCAATTGGTTCCAAATAGATGGTAAGCCCATTCTTTGTTTGAACTGCATTAGGCAAACCACAAAGGGTAGGTACCCGTACTAAAACTGGCTACACTTCCATATAACGTTGAAAACAGATACATGTTATTGGTTGTTTAAAGTACAAGTTGGACGTATCATCTAGCAATTGCCGATAGTAATAAAATGTGGAACTGGTTAACGTGCAGGGTTCCAACCATGTCTTTGAAGCATTTGTGAAGTGGAGCATTGGCTTATTAACGTAAGATGTTTATAACGTCCCAACGTAGCACCCCATTTCCGGAAAATGATGCACTTGGTGTGACTTGGATTAAAAAATTCGTTGTCTTCAATTCATGAAAGATGCTGGCAAATTCCTGGGCAGAGAGTGCAAATACACAAGGACTTAGAATCAATTGTGCATTTGGATTTAATATGAACACATTTGTAAAGTGAGGCAAGATTTAAAGTTTAGAAATGTCTATAGTGGTAGAAATATTGGTAACTTGCTCGGCCGAGGTTTTGAAAAGAACTTCACATAGTTCATTAGAGGCTTTTAGAAACATTGTGCTAGTGGCATCGTACGCTCTGACATAGAGTCGGTGTCTAGGAAGAAATGGTCGGAATCATTGTTACTTTGTGTAAAAAAAAAACCTACGATTAGATATGTAAGGATTTGCATACCTTGGCACAACTGTACTTTGTTGTAAAATAAATGCAGATGTGTTAGTGGTTTTGGTGTGCTGGGTGAAAAGAAGTGGCTTACAAGTTTTATGAACTGATTGAAGATTCCTAGGTTGATTTACTGTGTTTAATAGTAGAATAAAGACATGGTTATCTAACCTTTTTCTTCTTTATGGCTTCAATTGTAACGATGTCTATTTGTTCAGGCGGATTCCAAACTTCAGCTATGCGGGTCATACGATCAGATATCATGCCACACTTTTCAGCAGCCCTGTTAAGGTGGCAAGGATAAGATTAGTTGGTATTTAGGCATTGCTTGTAAATAATGGTTGAAAGGAGAAGAGCATTTTGTTTGGGCAAACCATTTCCGCAGCGCATCTGCCTGCTCTCCAGCCGGGTTCCAATAAAATACAGTAGCCATGCTTGTTGCAAGAGAAAATCCTGCAAGATATGTGTTAGGAAAAGCGCGACTACAGTTTGTGAAAATTGAACTGAATAAAGCAAATGTATAGAGGAGCTATTGGCAAAAGAGTATATAAAATATAACTTAACGATTTTTATTAGACTGTGAAGTGTTACTTGTTTCAGGAACACTATGAAACACTGCATATACGACTAAATGAAGGTTTAATGGTTTTCCAAGGAATCATTAACTCTAAGACTTAAAGTGGGTAGAAGTGTATGCTATATTATGGTAAACCTTTAATTTGAGAATATATATCTATGTCTTTTTATGAGGTTGCTTGGCCGCACTAAAATGGTAGCTACAAAAGTCTAAAGATTTGGAGAACGATATATATTTGTGCCTAAAAGTTTCAAACTCCTAGTAAACTCATAACATAGGATTTCAAGTTTGAAAAAGTAGTAAGGACGGTACTATGTATGTACATTTATAATTTTTAGTTGCTAGTTCTTACCCATAGTATAGAGTTTTAACTTTGAATCAGGAGCAAGAAGGATAGTGCTATGTATATATATATATATGAGCACTTTAAAGAGTACGTCTTTTGCATATTTGAGTAAGAAGGATGAAGCAAGAATGTAAATGAAATTATATTGTAGGGTAATTTCCTTTAGTATGGTGGTGCATATTCAAAGGACTCAAAATTGTTTTTGCCTTTTCTATTCCTCTTTAATATTAATGATGTTGAGGGTTTCTCATCATATTTATACAGTCATATGTATCTTCTATCTTGCTTTAGATTTCATTAGCACTAAACCTCCTAAAAAATTTACAGCCTACGGTGGGAACACCATCAACAACATCATATCAAAGTTTGACACTTAAAATTAAACTATAAGCTTCAAATGAAAACATCCATGCTTTCAAGGGAAAACATGTAGCAAGGCTTAAAAGTGAAGTTCAACCAGCATGAATCTCCATTTAAATCTCAAAAGCAAAGGCACAAACAGAACATTAAGCAATCCTCACAATATAAACAACAACTTGACTTTTTTTTTTGTCAGAGTTCATAATTGTCAAGGTATATTTGTCACAAGTTCATAATTGTCAAGTTAGATTTGGTGTGCAGATATTTATCGGTAGTTATCTTTGGAAGTTTCTTTAGAAATTAATTTGTGCCAAGTTCAATTTGTCTGGATGATTAAAGGCAAGCCACTGGCTAAACTATTAGTTATTGCTTAACACAAGAAGGGCATGAAGCAATGACCTACCAGTTTTTAGATTTGAAGCTCAAGCTCAAAAGCATATATATGAACAGAGAGAGGCACTTCTATTAGAAGGAGTATTTATACCATAAGGTTATATGGGCAGGGAACTCAAACCTTAGATGGGATGTACTGTGGCAGAGACAATTTTCTGAATTAAATTAAAATGACGCCCTATTGTAGTAACTAAATACCATTTTCAGATAACAACACTGAAGTAGCAACTAAAGTAGCACCAAATTAAGAGGTATCAAAATAGATTACAAGAATACAGAACTCTAGATGAGCAATAGAATGCAAAGTAAATAAGTTTCAAGAGTTCTTACAACTGGGTCTGCAGCATCATCCTGCTTGCACATGACCCATGGGACTCCAGTTCTTAACCCCAAAGTCATGTTGGCTGCCCAATGAGTGTAGGCTTTACCAGGAGCACCAAGTGCATATTCCATCGATCCATATTCATTTTTGTTAGCAATAAATGCAATTTCTAGGACCTAGGGTTTGCTAGTTAACTTCAAGTTCAACAATAAATGCAAATTTGTAAACTTTAGGTGAGAAAGGTAAGCAATAAAGAGAGACAAAGATTTAACGTGGTTCGGTCAATCTTGACCTACATCCACAAAGTAAGAACCTTGGAGTTTTCTTTAGCCTCTCTAATGGAGGAATTACAATGGAGAAGAAGAAGGAGAGGAGGAGAAAGAGAGAGAGTTATATTTTTGTGGCTAATTTGAATCTTAGGGTTCTAAAACACTTTAGGATGCCTTATATATGACATCCTAAAGGTTACAAAATAACCCAAAACCCAAAACATTAAATCCGGAAAAATCCGGATTAAAAACACGAAAAACGCGAAACAGGCCAGACAGCCCGCCCGGGCCCAACACCTGCCCGCCCGGTGCAGGTTTTCGGTCATGAAACTGCCTTGAAGGCAGAATGTGGCAGTTTGGGCTGGCCCGCCCGAGCTCTCACTGGCCCGCCCGGCTCCTTCACGCCCTCCCGGGCTGCTCTCCTTGGATGGGCTGCTCGCTTTGCTCGTCCGGGCTGAGCTTCAATGCTCCCTCTCCTTTTTCTTCTTCGCCAAGAAATCAAGGCACAAATTAACAATTCTCCACCTTGACTTGAATTTCTCCAAACACCTCCAAACACCAAAAATATTAATCAAACTCCAAAGCTCTACCCCATAGGGGCTTACAACAAATAAGAGGAGAGACCCACCAAGTTCACACACAAGGTGAACTTAGTAGTTGGCAAAGGCTTTGTCAACATGTCGGAGGGGTTCTCCTCGGTACGAATCTTCATCAATGTCAACTCTTTCTTATCAATGACATTCCGGATGAAGTTGTACTTCACATCAATATGCTTCGTTCTTCTATGGAACGTGTTTTGGTTCTTAGCCAAGTGAATGGCACTTTGGCTATCACAAAATACGGACACCTCTTTAGAACACGAGCTAATCTCCCCAACCAAACCTTTGAGCCACTTTGCCTCCTTGAATGCCTCGGTAATTGCCATGAACTCCGCTTCCGTAGTTGAAAGAGCTACAACATCTTGTAGCGAAGATTGCCAACTCACGGCCGTACCTCCCAAGGTAAACACATAACCCGAAGTTGATTTCCGATCATCCAAGTCTCCACCATAATCCGAATCACAATACCCAATCACACCATTTGCATCTTGGTCAAACTCCAAGCAAATGTGTGAGGTACCCTTCGAGTACCTTAGAAGTCATTTCAAAGCTTCCCAATGCCCTTTCCCGGGCCTTGACATATAACGGCTCACCATGCTCACCGCTTGAGCAATGTCCGGCCTAGAACATACCATGGCATACATCACACTCCCAACGGCACTAGTGTAGGGGATGTGAACCATGGCCCTTTCTTCTTCTTCGGATTGAGGACAAAGCTCCTTTGAGAGCTTGAAGTGAGAACCGAGAGGAGTAGAAACGGGTTTTGCATTGCTCATTGAGAATCTCTCAAGAACCTTCTCAATGTACCTCCTTTGGCTAAGGTACAACGCTCCCTTAGATCGATCTCTCCAAATCTCCATCCCAAGTATCTTCTTGGCTTCACCAAGATTCTTCATATCAAACTCACTACTCAACAACTTCTTCAAATTGTTGACCTCAATCAAATGCTTGCAAGCAACCAACATATCATCAACATAAAGCAAAAGGTAAATGAAGGAACCACTTACTAGCTCTTTGTAGTAGACACAACTATCATAGGAGCTTCTTGTGAACTCATGAGCCAACATAAACGAATCAAATCGCCTATACCATTACCTAGGAGATTGCTTCAACCCATGCAATGACTTTACCAAACGACACACATGCTCTTCTTTCCCTTCAACCTAAAAACCTTCCGGTTGCTTCATGTAGATTTCCTCCTCCAAGTCCCCATGGAGGAAAGCGGTCTTAACATCAAGTTGGTGTAGCTCCAAGTCTTCCATAGCTACCAAGGCAAGCAAAACTCTAATGGACGAGTGCTTCACAACCGGTGAGAAAACTTCATGAAAATCAGCACCCTCAACTTGAGTGAAACCCCTTGCCACAACTCTTGCCTTGTAGACGAGACCTCCCGAATCTGGTGTACCCTCTTTTCTCTTGTACACCCATTTACACCCAACGATCTTCTTCTTCTTAGGTGCAACAACTAACTCCCAAGTATTGTTCTTGTGCAAAGACTCCATGTCTTACTTCATTGCCAACAACCACTTGCTTGAATCGGGTAGAGACATTGCTTCCTTGTAGGAGCATGGATCATCAAAGGTCTCTACCTCATTTGCCACGGTGAGAGCATATTGCACATAGTCACACTCCTCAACATATCTTTGAGGAGGCTTGATTTGCCTTCTTTGTCTCTCACTAGCAAGTGTCTTGCGTTGGGTTTGTGGTGAACCCTCAACATGCCTCTCTTGGGTGAGAGCATCATCATGTGAAGCACTTTCAAGCTCCACCTTCTCCTCGGTGTCATGAGATGAACCTACATCATTACAAATAGCAAGCTCCTTCTCCGGAGTGATCATACATGATTCATCAAACACAACATCTCTAGAAGTTATTACCCTCCTAGATTTTTCACACCAAACTCTATATCCCTTAACCCCCAAACCATAGCCAAGAAATACACATTTTCTAGCTCTAGGTTCAAGTTTATCCTCATTTACATGAATGTAGGCCGGACAACCAAAAACTTTCAAATTAGAATAATCACAAGGAGTTCCGAACCATACCTCTTGAGGAGATTTAAAGTTAAGGGCGGAGTGAGGAGACCGGTTCACCAAATAGCATGCCGTTGCAACCGCTTCGGTCCAAAATATCTTCCCCAACTTGGCTTGGGAGAGCATACATCTTGCCCTCTCTAGGAGAGTCCTATTCATCCTCTCCGCAACACCGTTTTGTTGAGGCCTCCCAACACAAGTTCTATGACGAACAATGCCTTCATCAAGACAATACTTAGTGAACTTCTTTTCAACAAACTCTAGGCCATTGTCGGTTCTCAAAACCTTAATCTTCTTGTCGGTCTTCTTCTCAATCATAGTCTTCCATTGAAGAAACACATCAAACACACCATCCTTGTGCTTGAGAAAGAACGACCACACCTTCCTAGAGAAATCATCAATTATTGTGAGCAAGTAACTGCAACCACCCAAAGAAGTCTTCCTAGAGGGACCCCACAAATCCGAATGGATGTAATCAAGAGGTCCTTTGGTGTTGTGTATTGCGGGCTTGAAGCTAACCCGCTTGTGTTTACCAAACACACAATGCTCACAAAAGTCAAGGTTGCCTAGCTTCACATTATCTAGCAATCCTTGCTTGCAAAGTTCGGACATTCCTTGCTCTCCCATATGACCAAGCCTCAAATGCCAAAGCTTGGTATCATCGTCACTCATAGTGGCGGTGGAGACATTTGCCGAACCACTAACCATGGAACCTTGTAGTACATACAAGCTTCCCCTTTTAATACCCTTCATCAACACAAGTGCACCCCTAATAACCTTCAATACTCCACCTTTCGTTATGTACTTACACCCATTGTTGTCAAGAGTACCAAGAGAGATCAAGTTCTTCTTCATTTCCGGAACATGGCGGACTTTGGACAATGTTCTAACCGTGCCATCAAACATCTTGATATCCACGGACCCTATGCCAATCACCTTGCAAGTTGCATTGTTACCCATGGTGACCGTGCCTCCATTATACTCCTCATATGAGGTGAACATGTCTTTGTAGGGTGTCACATGAAAAGAACATCCCGAGTCCATTATCCATTCACTCTTGCTCTTGAGCCTATCATGAGTAACAACCAAAGCTCCACTTTCGCCATCGGAATCAACATAGATTACATCGGTAGAGTTCATGGGTTCCTTGCCTTTCCCGGGCTTACTATCCCCCGATTGCTTGTTTTTCAACTTATAGCATTCGGACTTAATGTGCCCCTTTAGATGACAATAATTACAAGTCTTGTGCTTATTAGAATTGGGCTTCTTTGACTTAGAACGCCACCTGTTCTTACCACCATTACCACCTTGACTAGTAGATGCAACATCATTTGATCTACCCCTAACAAACAAGCCATCACTAGAGTTTGATGATTTAGATGTCAATTGATTATCAATCAACTTCCTTTGTTTCAAAGCATCCCTAACATCATCAATACTCAAATCATCTCTACCATACAAGATAGTTTCCCTAAAATGCTTGTATGAAGATGGTAATGAACACAACAACCAAATAGCCAAATCTTTATTATCCAAAGTCACATCAATATTTTGAAGATCCATCACAATAGAATAAAACTCATCAATATGAGACTTAAGAGAATTACCTTCCTCAAGTCGAAGGTCATACAATCTACTCTTGAGTAGAAGTCGGTTGGTGACACTCTTTGCCATGTAAAGAGACTCCAACTTCAACCATAGACCCGCCGTGGAATCCTCCTTAGCAACTTCCCTCAATACTTCATTCGAGAGGCAAAGTTGTATAGTCGATAAGGCCTTCAAATCCACTTCTTCCCATTTCTCTTCGGTCATAGTAGTAGGCTTCTTCACCTTGCCCTCTAGAGCCTTGTGAACACCATTTTGAATCAAGATTGCCTTCATCTTCACTTGCCATAGTCCAAAGTTGATGGACCTATCAAACTTCTCAATATCAAGCTTCATTGTTGACATATTCTTCAAAGAAATCAACTAGAAACCTCCCAAACCTAAAGCTCTTGATACCAATTATTAGCAATAAATGCAATTTCTAGGACCTAGGGTTTGCTAGTTAACTTCAAGTTCAACAATAAATGCAAAGTTGTAAACTTTAGGTGAGAAAGGTAAGCAATAAAGAGAGACAAAGATTTAACGTGGTTCGGTCAATCTTGACCTACATCCACAAAGTAAGAACCTTGGAGTTTTCTTTAGCCTCTCTAATGGAGGAATTACAATGGAGAAGAAGAAGGAGAGGAGGAGAGAGAGAGAGTTATATTTTTGTGGCTAATTTGAATCTTAGGGTTCTAAAAGACTTTAGGATGCCTTATATATGACATCCTAAAGGTTACAAAATAACCCAAAACATTAAATCCGGAAAAATCCGGATTAAAAACACGAAAAACAGGACAACAGACAAGTTGCCGGCCAGGCGCCCGCCGGGCAGACACCGGCCGGGCCCAACACCCGCCCGTCCGGTGCGGGTTTTGGTCATGAAGCGCCTTGAAGGCGGAATGTGGCAGTTTGGGCTGGCCCGCCCGAGCTCTCACTGGTCCGCCCGGGCTCCTTCACGCCCGCCCGGGCTGCTCTCCTTGGATGGGCTGCTCGCTTTGCTCGTCCGGGCTGAGCTTCAATGCTCCCTCTCCTTTTTCTTCTTCGCTAAGAAATCAAGGCACAAATTAACAATTTTCAATCTGGCATAAAACAGTTGATAACATCGGATAAAGCTCAAGTTTTATTCAGTTAGTTCCGAGTTCACACATCCGAGTTTAGTGCAATGAAATAAAAAATGAGACTCATATATGTTGGATAGTATACACATAGATACACGGGACGGGATAATTGGACCACCTTGAGCTTCATTACAATTTTTCAGCTTTCATTATGTTAACAATCTTCTCTGTAAATCTTTGCATTGCAGCCTTGGTAACTGTAAATTCAAGTTAAAGTTGATCAAACAATAAATTACAACAATGGCACAATAAGCTTGAAAAAAAGCTCAAGACCCTGATGGTGCATTTCATAGCATGCTTAGAACGAAGTAGAAGCATAAGGTGACCGAAGATCCCATATAGACCTATATTTGAAGTTCTAATTCTATGAGGATACAAAAAAGAAAATAGAAGCCTAACTTTGATAACCGGCACAATACAAGGCCCGGCTAGGGCCTCAACAAGCGAGAGAAGTTTCCACATTCCACCACGGATAGAGGTCATGATGGTTATATACATGTCGGCAAATTAACCAAGCCAACTACATTCACGAGTTCTAAATCCCTTTCGACTATATATTACTCATCTAAACTCTTCATCGGCTTCAAGGGAATCCAATTTACAAAGCATGAGAACAGGTCAAGCAACATAAGCGGATTAAGGAAGCTTAGTGGTAAGCATATATTCTTTAAATGTAAGACAAGCATATTTGCGGACACTAACTCTAGATAAGCACCATACAATTCGAGCACCGATCGGTTCATGCAAGGATCGGCCATTTCTTTTATAAACCTTGAGGTTAAAATTCTTACCTTTTGCATCAGAGCATCTCTTAGGTCAGGAATACCTTCATCTGCACCATACCGACTAATTTTAGGCTCACAGACGAAAATCAAGAACTCATACCTCTGTGATTGAACTTAACGGTGCTTTGAAGCTTGACGATACCAAAAGAAGCATCGCCTTGCATCATGGATGATGTTTCTGGTGATGAAATGCATGATTTAGGCTATGTTTAGTTCACACCGAAATTTTACGATCCGAACTTATCGATTCGATCCGATCGATCCGATCCGAACTTATTTTTACGATCGATCCGATCTCGAACTTATTTTTACGATTCGATCGATCCGATCGACCCGATTCGAACTTATCTTTTAAGAAACATATAATTACTAATATTATTATTACTTGGTAATTCATTACTAGTATTACTATTACTATTATTTTATTACTATGTACAACTTTCAATAATAATAATAATAATAATAATAATAATAATAATAATAATAATAATAATAATATAATAATAATAATAATAATATAATAATAATAATAATAATAATAATAATAAAGATAATAATATAATAATAATAATAATAATAATTTTATAATAATAATAATATAAATAATATTATAATAATAATAACAATAATAACAATAATAATAATAATATAGATAACATAATAATAATAATAATAATAATAATAATAATCATAATTATTATTATTATTATTATTATTATTATTATTATTATTATTATTATTATTATTATAGCATAATTAATTTATTTATTTTTTTGAAAAAGAGCACATTAGTATATGAACATACAATTAAAAATAAAAGACTAAGGACTCTTGGGTTCAATGGTTTGGCTTCTTACCTCATGGGAGGCAAGGTTCAAATCTTGGTGAAGCATATATTTCAATATTGTTGTGGGTGGGGGAGGGGGTTGGGGCTTGTTGGGTCTTTAGGTGAATGACCCTGTGCGAGGGTAGCCCAGAGAAAATTCATCTTACCACGGGATTTCCGAAAGGGGCCCAAAAAAATTAAAAATAAAATAACACTCATGTTCAAGGTCCGTTAATAATAAGAATTTAGGTAGTAATGAAAAGAACATATAATGATATTAAAAAAGAACATATCTTTGCAAGAGCATACAAGATCTATTTAAAGAACACGTTTTAAAAATAAAAGATAGATGTTATTTTTATATTGATGACATGTTTGGATTTAACTAACAACATGTTCTTTGTTATATCAATAAATTGTTCTTTTTTATTATAAATAAACCTATAAATATATATAATCATATGATCTTGAACAAAATGGTTAAATATTCTTCTTATATCGTTGTCTTGTTACATATAAACTTTATTTTTAAAGATAAGTTGAAATCGCTTGTAGGGAAAATTTTGAACGTGATTGACAACACCATTAGGTTATCCCATCCTATTCATGTTTTATATAAACTAGTAATATATAATTTATATTATTCTACCAAAATTGTTTTTAAAAAATAAACATCATATCTTATTATCACATGTTCGTTACGTGTACAACATAAAAAAGAACATCACATATGAAAATTATTAAGTAGAATAAATATAAAAAAGAACACTTACAAATGCCAAAAGAACATTCTTCTTTCGAACACAAATAGCTTTAAATAGTGATATCAATGACATTTATAATAATAGAAACGACATTAATAATAAGTATCAATATTAATAATTAATAAGTACAACAACGACAATAATACTCTTTTTGAATAAAAGTACTAATAAATAGTAATATTAATAGTAATAGTAATTGTATAAAGTATTATTATTAATAATAATAATAATAATAATAATAATAATAACAATAACAATAATAGCATTAGTAATACTAATAATCATGATGATAATAATAATAGTAATAATAATAAGTTTTTAAATATAAAGATAATCGGCGATCTGATCCGATCACGATCGATGCGATCGATCGATTCGATCTCGAACTTATCGATCGATCGATCTGAACTTATTTTTTCTGATCTGATCTGATCTGATCTGAAATAAGCAAAAATAAGGTGAACTGAACATAGCCTTAATTATCACATTTACTTGAAATTCATATGCATGGTAAAGTTTCATCTTGACCAGATGAGTACTGAATATATGAAATAGACAAGACTAATTAATTATCACTAGCTCAAATATAAACAAGATATTTAATTTCCAAAAAAAGTATAAGCAAGATAGAATAATAAAGGCAAAGATTATTCTTGAATATTGAATAATTCATTTATGAATCAAACACTTTAGTACGTAGTACTTATCATCAGTACATGTTGCAAATTAAGTTCGTGTATAACCACTTACGATCTATAGGGAAGCTTACTACTACCATCCTAGACGAACGTAAAATCGGTGAAAGACATGAAGTGCGAAATAATAATAATAATAATAATAATAATAATAATAATAGTGGTAGATTTCTAGGGTTTGTAGTACTTTATCTAAAGGAGTTGTATGTGCTCAAGGAAATCCATGTCCATACCCACCACCAGCACCAGCACCTCCACCATATCCGCCACCAGCGCCAGCACCAGCACCTCCACCATATCCGCCTCCAGCGCCAGCACCACCTCCAAGTCCTCCACCAAGACCGCCACCGCCACCTGCTCCTCCACCATATCCACCACCAGCGCCAGCACCACCTCCAAGTCCTCCACCAAGACCGCCACCTGCTCCTCCACCATATCCACCACCAGCGCCAGCACCACCTCCAAGTCCTCCACCAAGACCGCCACCTGCTCCTCCACCATACCCACCACCAGCGCCAGCACCACCTCCACCTCCAAGCCCTCCACCAAGCCCGCCACCACCACCTGCTCCTCCACCACCACCTGCTCCTCCACCTAGTCCACCACCTGTTCCACCACCTAGTCCACCACCTGCTCCAGCTCCACCTCCATACCCAGCACCACCACCTGCACCAGCCCCACCACCGATCCCTCCACCGCCACCACCACCAAGTCCTCCGTCACCACCACCGCCAAGGCCGTCACCACCACCGATACCACCACCAAAGCCGCTGCCACCACCTCCGCCTAGGCCTCCACCGTGGTGACCAAAGAGGAATTTCTCATCTTGGAAAGAATTAGAGGTACTTGCAAGCTGCCTAGCACCAGTAGTGTATACTACTGCACCAAGGAACAAAAAAAGGAACAGCTTACTACAAGTCATATTTGTATTGTGATTAGGGTTTTTCTTAGATGAGTAGGGATGAGAAGTAGTGTGCTGAATTGAGGGTATTATATAGCAAAGTTTTGATCAAGAGACTCCACAAGCTGTATTAGTGAAAGCTTGGAACGGTTGAGAGAGTTTTAATTTAATGTAATGCATGTGCTATATGTTCATCAAGAAACCGTGTTGGAAAACTTTATTGCCTTCAACTGCCTAGGTTGAAAAAAGAACCTGAAAACCTGACAATCATTTCATACAAAGTTCGAAATTTTTGGCTGAGTTCAGACTATATATACATTCTGCAGTTATACAAATATATCATCCATCCCGTTGCTGCATTAATAATTAGATTCTCATTACTCGGAATTCATTGTGACAATAATGACGATTTCACTGTAGAAACTAGAAACTTATACATCTCATTCTCTCTCTCTTTCTCTTTTTCTTTCTCTTTCTCTTTCCACCACTTCACTTTATTTGTAAGTTTAGAGATCAAGGTTTGGGTTAAATATCTTAACTATTTTTTATGGATTCACTCAAATTTTAATTCTAGATCAGCTAAATAATTTTTTTATGCATGCAAAGCAGGAAATTAAAATACCCAAAATATATAGAGTTAAGTTACAGCTCTAGATCAGATCAACTAATGATTAACTAATGATGTATTTTGTATAGGGGACCATACAGAAATCAAGGTATGGGTTTCAAGATCAAAATACAACAATAAGTATAATTTAATCATTAATTAGTTATCTTTATTCTGGATAAGCTTATTAATTCTTTTATACAAAACATACTTTTTCTAACTTATATCTTGGGATATGTGGATTATAGAATAGAATCAAGTTTTCTTTAATGCAATGAATAGCAGCAAGTTTTAGTTGAGGTGAACTTACAATAAAAATATTGTAAGACGTTCAAAGTTCTTCGATCTTAGGTGAGGCGAGTAAGTCCTTAAAATAGGAAAGTTCCACGATCTTATAACAAGTTATTGCAAGTCTGTCTTACATAAAGTTTTGTGACTAGATAAGATTAATTAGCTTCAAGTTGCGGGTAAATGGTTTCTAAGCAGCAATATAATTTATGATCATGGGTCGTTCAGTTGAAGGGAATTAATTTTACAAATGGTATTGTATTAATTTTCTAAAAAGGTTACGAGAATATTAAGGTATCTTGAAAATAGTATATTATATTATATTATATTATATTAGACTGATTAATTCACTATTTAAGCTAAAAGGATCACTCGAAAAGTAGTATAAAAAAAATAACCGGAAGATGAATAGGTGAGACGTTCTTACTGTAAGACTGTAATCATCTGAGAATTTATACTTCCTCCGTTTCTTTTTAAGTGGAACATAGAGAAAGTGCACACCAACCAAGGATGCTAGAGAGAGAAAGTTTGGGACACTATTTAACTAAGTAATTAAAGGTTTTAAGGATTTGAGTGTGGTCCCATATAACTTTACATTACACGCATAATGACAAAGAAAAAGGGAGGGAACTTTCCACTGCCACCTTTATTTCAAACTTTTGCCTCCAATTTTTTTTTTTGGAGATTCACTTTCACATACGTAGAGGGGACCATTCTGAAAATTTTCAAACTTTGGCTCCAAATTTTTTCAACTTTTACAATTCCAAAAAATTCAAACTTTGGCTCTACATTTTTTTAGAACCCTCTATTTATACATGGGACTAAGATACCATATGCTCTATTTTTTCCCCCTTCAATATTTTAGAGGGAAAAAAATAGTTTTCTCTATACAAATTCTCTAAACAATTACAAATAAATCACTTGCACACACTGCACTACAAAATCAACCACTTGCACACACTGCATAGTAGATGTATGGGGTACATGGATGAAGAAGCATTTGAAGCATGGATTCTTTCTAGTGGAGTTGGTGATGACACCACAATAGGAGAAGAAGAGGCTGCAGGCTTTTGGAACAGATTACAAGCGAAGAAGAAGACAACCAATGTCATTCTACTCGATGGGACCATGAGTATGGATGAATTGGTTCACTTGGAAGAACAAATGAATGCGTAAGAAGAGGAAGAAGATAATGAGGTATGGTACTTTCTCGACCTTGAGTCCGAAAATGAAGAAGAAACAGTGAATGAGTTAAATGGAGATGGGGTACCGAGGGGGAAAACAAAAAACCAAACCTGCCAAACAACATAAGAAGACAAATTGTAATCGACATGTTTGCATCTGCATCTCATGACTTAGTATTGCCAAGGGGACTTTTAAAAACACTTAGGCAGAAATACTCATGTAGTAGATCAACTATCAATAGGATATGGACTCTTGCCAGAAAGCAGAGAATAGATGGTGTAGAGGTCAATGTTGCAAGTAGGAAAACTGGAAATTGTGGGAGAAAGGTCAAGTTCACAGATGATGAAGCCTTGAGAGGGGTACCTCTAAAGCAAAGGACAACCATCAGGTCCTTTGCTATGGCCTTAGAGGTTAGCCCCTCAACTGTTTACAGGTTTACAGGCTGTTAAAAAGAGGTATACTCAGAAGCCATACAAACTCAATCAAGCCCAAACTCACACCAAAACACAAGGTAGCAAGAATGAAATTTGTGTTGTCTCAAATCATACCAAAAACAGTGAATGAATTGCCAAAGTTTAGTCATCTTTATAACATGATTCATATAGATGAAAAATGGTTTTTCATGAGCAAAATCACACAAAGATTCTACTTGTTATCAGAAGAAGAGGACCCATACAGAGCATGCCAATCAAAAGCATTCATTACTAAAGTTATGTTCTTAGCTGCCATAGCAAGACCATGGTTAGGGCCAACAGGGGACATAATATGGGATGGGAAGCTTGGTATCTTCCCCTTCATAGATGAGGTTGCTAAGACAAAGGTGGTCAGCTAACAGACCAGCAGGTACAATTGAGAAGAAGGCAAAGCAAAGTATTACAAAGGAAACCATCAGAGAAATGATAATCAACAAGCTTCTGCCAGCAATTAGAGCAAAATGGCCAGAGAATGGGTGCAAACAGATATGGATTCAGCAGGACAATGCTAGACCCCATATCCAACCTAATGATGCTGAGTTTTTGGAAGCATCTAGACAAGGTGGTTTTGAAATTAATATAATCCGGCCCGGCCCGGTACACGACCTCAATGTACTCGATTTGGGTTTTTTAAAGCCATTCAATCAATTCAACATCGAGTTTTCCGCATTACACGAGTTGATGAGTTGATTAAAAGTGTTGAGGATGCATACACAAGTGTATGATCCTAAGATAATCAACTATACTTGGCTACATTTGATGTATGTTATGGTGGAGATATTGAAGGTCAAGGGGGGAAACAATTACAAAAACCCACACAATTCCAAAAAAAAGAAGGACAGATTGGGTCTACTACCAACTACTGTTGAAGTTTCGGAGGAGTTGGTAAATGACACGATTAATGTGCTCAATCAAGACATTGTGTTTGGGCCTCGACCATTTGAAGCAATGGAATTGCTTCCGGAAGATCGAGAGGGCGGACAAACATTAGTTTGACACATAACCACAACTTTTTGTAAATTATAGAAGCCATACACTTTTTGTTTAGTATAGTGGTTGTATGGCCCTATTTTGTAAAGTTATGACCTTTTTTTGTAAAGTACATAGGTCAATGCATTTCACATCATTTGGTTTCCACAAGTAATGCACGTAAGGAACATTTTTGAAGAAAAAGAAAGGCTTGGTTCTTTCCTTCAGGTTGTCCCCAATCACCAATATGCACATAACCATATTTAACCTCCTAACAGCCACATCTAACATACAAAATTAGTCAATGCATTGGTGGCATAAGTGGGGGAAAGCCAATACATGGACTATGTGAAACTTAAACTTGACCTCATTCATCATTGAGGATAATTCATCATCCTCTCATGCAAATTTCAATTATTTGACATTGTTTGACACAAGTCCAGTAGGCACAACACCAACACACAATTGCCTCATCAATGCAGAGACAAATTAAAATGCTAAGGGCACATTGTGAGGAAAAAAAGGTTGAAAGCATTTATGGTGTTAAAAGATCATCATCATAGGGAAATCACAACCACAACAATACCATCATGCAAACACAGTACCAAACACACACTGAAATCACAACCACATCAAAACCATCATGCAAAATCAGATCCAACCACAGCAACACCATCATGCAAACACAGTACCAAACACACACTGAAATCACAACCACATCAAAACCATCATGCAAAATCAGATCTAACCACAGAAACACAATCATGCAAACACAGTACCAAACACACACTGAAATCACAACCACATCAAAACCATCATGCAAAATCAGATCCAACCACAGCAACACCATCATGCAAACACAGTACCAAACACACACTGAAATCACAACCACTCCAATCAGGCCATAGACCCCAAAATCACTCCATCACAACCACATCAAAACCATCATGCAAAATCAGAACCAACCACAACAACACCATCATGTAAACCCCCTCACAAACACACACTCAAACACAAACTCAAATCACTCCATAAACCCTAAATTTAGTAAAAATCAAAACCACAACAACACCATCATGCAAAATCAGTCACATACACACACTCAAATCACTCCATATCACAACCACAATAACACCATAACGCATACACATTAATAAACACAAATTCAGTCACAAACTGCACACTCAAATTACTCCATAAACCCTACAAGTAGTAAAAATCACAACCACAGCAACACCATAAAACAAAATTAGAACCAACCACATCAAAACCATCATGCAAAATCAAAACCAACCACAACAACACCATCATGCAAACCCCCTCACAAACACACACTCAAACACAAACTCAAATCACTCCATAAACCCTAAATTTAGTAAAAATCACAACCACAACAACACCATCATGCAAAATCAGTCACATACACACACTCAAATCACTCCATATCACAACCACAATAACACCATCATGTACATAACTTTCAGAACTAACCCAGCTCAAAATAAAATCTTCATACTAACCATCATGCAAATGATGTCACTGTACAAACATATACTCATCTTAATTACTAATAAAGCATAATACCAACAAATATCAGAGCCAACATGACAAAATCATTCAACACCACATAAATTCATGAAAAAATCAACTTTAAGAGATAAAGTTAGGAACGTTTCACCAATTCAGAGGAAGACAGAGTTTTAATTTTTTTTGATTGCATTTTTAAGGCTTTCGGCAACATAGGTTGAAGTTTCAATTTTGGGGATCTCATCTGCAGACTTTTGAGGTGAAGATTCAAGGGACTCGTCAAATTGCAATTTCCTTTTTTACCCAAGCACGCAGATCTCGAATCAACCGTGGCTTCGACCACAGTTTCTACCTTTTCCGGCAACACCAATTTCGATGTTGGTGTTTCAGAACCCCTACGCACTTAAGGGAGCTCAGTAGATGTGTAAGATGAACCGTGGTTGGCACGATCTATCAAGCGCATCAACCTCGATTCCTCCGAAGAATCCATATCATCACAACCAAACAAGTAATCTGCCGTAATCCACAAAGCAGACATATTGAAGCAACAAATATGACCGACAGAAAATTATGAGAAATCAGTCTTCAAAACCCTAGATCGGACTTTTTCAGAGAGACGAGAGTTACTAAATCGAACTTTTTCAGAGAGACGAGAGAGAAAAGAGAAGTTAGGGTTGAAGATAAAAAGAGGCGAGAGAGATGAATCAGAGAGAAGAGTTAGGGTTCTTGAGTGAGAGAGGAGATGTTCAAGCTTTAGGGTTCTTGAATCAGATAGAGATGAGTGAGAGAGGTGTATAGAATGATCGAGAAAAAGATGGTAGGTGGGGAATAATTGCAAGCATAAAAAAGGGGGGGAAACCCTAATGTAATTAATGATTGTTATACTAGTGGTTAGAATAATTAATAAGGTAGGTGAGTTTAATTGTAATGGCAATATTGTAATAATTCAGTCTTTTTTTTCCATTTGTGGAAGTGTGTCACTTACTATGACTATTCCTTAATAGGAAAGTGACTCACTTAAAAAGAAACGGAGGAAGTATTTTGCAAACTTTGTTTGTCATGCGCGCCTCTTGAAGAGGCCTATTCTCGTTAGACTTTATTCAAAGTTTAGTTCTCTCAATTACAATGTTTATGAAAATGCGAATTGATCATCATTAGCTTGTTATTATTGGGAATATGAGTTGTACTCGGCTACCCGTGTTTAGTAAAGGTAGTTTCCTATTAGCTACGGAAGTTGTTTATGTTTAAGAAACTAAGTACTCCCTCCGGTTTATTAAGCCTATTATTTTGACACTATTGATGAAGTCTACTTTAACCATCTTGTTCTACTTATATATGAGGAAAAACATAGTCATGTGAGATCTTGTTGGATTTCTCTTGATATATACTCCCTCCGTTTCATTTTAATTTACTCACTTCACTTTGGGGGAGAACCAAGGAGAAAGTGCAAAAGTATGAGAGAGAAACTGAAAAGGTGGAGAGAGAAACTGAAAAGTGAAAGAGAGAAATTAAAAAGTGGATTAAAATATTAAAAAGTGGATGACATGGGTGGAAGAAGAGGATAAAGTAGATGTAACATGTTACCAAAAATAGAAAAAGTAACAGTGTGTAGATTAAAAAGAAACGGACCAAAAAGGAAAGTGTGTAGATTAAAAAGAAACGGAGGGAGTATGTTTAAAGTATCAACTTTTTATAACTTTGACTTATACCGATATAAAATTGTTCAAAGTTGTGCGGTTTGACAAACGTAGAAAGAGCAAATAATGGTAGAACTAAAAAAAAGGAGGAAGTATACTACTACATTTAAGATGTAACATCAAAAACTTACATAACTAGACAATTTACTGTCTTTTTTTAATGATAACGAAGATAATTTTACTGCTTTAAATAATGAATAATTATATCATACGTGAATATAATCACCAGTGTACAAGTATAGGTTTATTATATACACAGTATAGGCTTGCAGAATCACATACAAGGAACTACTCATGAGAATATAATAAAGGCACCATCGATGTATTATCAAAAAAAAAAAAAAGGCACCATCGTAATTCGTAACGCATACTCAATAATAGAAACATTGTTCGTTTCATCATAAGAACTATACAATTCATTAATTTCAAAGTAAACAAGGATCGAACTTTAGTTAGACTTGACTATACTCAGGGGCAGAGCCAGCAGGGGGGACATGGGGACAGATGTCCCCCCACTTTGAAAAAATAACTTTACGTTTAAAAAAACAAAAAACCGTAAAAAAGAACGCTGGGCTGGAGAATGGAGAGAGAGACGCGTGAAAACTGAAAAACAAAAGCTTGAAATGAGAGAAACCCTAACTGCTTAACACTAAACTCCATGTCACGACCGGACGAGCCGTCGCCCGCCGGAGCCGACGATGACGAGCGGTGAGGAACGAACTGCAAAGGAACCTCAACCTTCGAACTTCGAAGGTACCCAACCAAACGAACGAAGGAGAGAAAGTGAGGATTTGACGAAGTCACGAAGGGACGCCGCGTCGCCGCCACGCCCACCGCCCAGTCACCAATCGCCCGATCCCAATGCCCAGTCACGTCACGTCGTCACCACTCATCAGTGGTAGTAAGTTGCTTTTTCTAATTTTAAACCCTAAGTTTTAGTTTCATTTGTTTTTAGGTAATATTTACATTGTTTGGTTGTGATACTTGTGAAATATGAATTTGTGATTATGGATTTATGGTTGTTGAATACTTGAATTGATTTGTTGTTGGTTTGGTCATGATTTATTGAGTTGATTTGTTGATTCATGTTTTAAATTTATTTAGTTTGCAATTTCGAATTTCTAATTTGGAAATTGTAAATATGAGTTGATTTATAATTGACTAGTGTTGAAAGGGTGTTTTCCGCAATGACATGTGTCTAAAGTAAGTTGCGAAATAGCATGAGCAATCAATTTATGAATGATTTTTTGGTAACTTTTATTGAGAAGTAGGTGTTCTTACAAGTTCCAGATGAAAAAATCATTGATTACTTTTAAAATATGAAGACCCGAAGGATGAATTTGTAATTTTCATTTTTAGTTTATGTATTTTTTTTCAATTTTTCTTGGATTGTAAGACTATAACCATTTTGGAGGTAAAACATTATTAAGTATTAAACAATTTGTGTTGTAGTGTTTTTTTTCTAAAAAAAAATTCCGAATGTCCGACGTTCGAATTTTGTCCCCCCACTTTGAGAATCCTGGCTCCGCCAATGACTATACTGGACAATAATTAAGCGTATCTGCACCAACAACCATATATGTGAAATGACAACCTTGGTACAAGTCGTTATCTTTTGGGGGTAGGAGTATTTGTTATCTTGGATAACTTGGGATGAGAAGTGGAAGGCAGTAGGAGACAGTTAGAGGGGATCACATGGCGATTGGTTTGACTACACAAGTTGAATTGCTAAAATTAAAGTTTGGGGTGGCAGAGAGATCATATAGTCTAATTAATTAGGATATGCGAATAGCGACCTACAACACATGGTGATCTCTATCTAAAATGGCCTGGAACACCCAAGTTTATTGTTATTTTGGTCACACTGCCCTAACAATCGTGTTTCAAGTACCTTTTTTTGTAAAAAAAAGTTATATAATTAATACGATTATTTATAGAACATATGTTTATATTATAAAATTATGCATAATTCTTATCATTATAGCCATTTTTAGGATCCAATTTTTATAATCAGCACAAAGCCTCCAACACATCTTTAAAACGGCAGAGAAATGTGATGGGGTGTTTAATTTAAGGGAAATGATATACATAGACCTTAGGGCTATGTATAAGGTATTCAAAATGGAAATAAAAAAATCAAGTCAAGCATTTATTACTTTTTTTTTTTTTTTGAGGGGAGCATTTATTACTTAGATTAATGTGTAATCTTGTCTTGTTTTCCCAAATTGTTTCATTTATTAGAAACGATTTTTTCACCAAATACCCCCGACTAATTAAAAAATTCACCATATACCCTCAATGCTCCAAAAAATTCACCACATACCCTTGAGTTTTCGAAAACGTTCACAAAATGCCCTTTTTCTAACTTCCGTTAACTCACCGTTAGCTTTATTTACGATTTTACCATCATTAAGCCCTAACCCTAATTCTAATCTAACCCTAACCCTAATCTAACCCTAACCCCAAATCTAAACCCTAATATAACCCACCCCCTCCCTCCCTCTCCCCTCCACCCCAACTCGGTCCCCCCACCCCCTCCCCCAGGTCTACTCCACGGCGCTGCCCCCACCCCCCCCACCCCCCGATCATCCCCTCCCCCGTCCCGTCGATTTCCCCACCCCCCCCCCTCCCCCGTCGATTCCCCCCCCCCTACCCGTCGAATTCTCCTAACCCCACCTTTCCCCTTCGACTTCGAATTCCCTAACCCTACCCCTCCCCTTCGAACACCGGCGGAACCCGGGCACCAAACACCGACGGAATTCCCTCCCCTTCGAATTGCACAAATGCACGAAATGAAAAGGAGACCCGGAACCGGGCATCCGGGGTGGGGTTTTGGGCATCGATTTCGACGGGCGGGGGGAGGTGGGGTTTGGGCATCTATTTCGACGGGGGGGGAGGGGTGGGGTTTTGGGCATCGATTTCGACGAGGTTCCGGGCGCCGATTTTGACGGGGGGGGGGGAGTGGTGCGGCTCTCGCGACGGGGTGGGGGAGAGGGGGTTCTCACGACTGGGGTGGGGGGAGGGCCCGCTGGGGTGGGCTTTTGAAAGGGGGGGCGCGGGGGGGTGGGGGGGGGGAGGGGGGGTGGTGGAGGGTGGGGGAGGGCCGCTGGGGTGGTGGAGGGTGGGGAGGGCCGCGGGGGGGGGGGAGGGGTTGGGGTGGGGTGGGGTGGGGGGGGGTTGGGGTGGGGTGGGGGTGGGGTGGAGGGGAGAGGGGGTGGGGGCGGGGGGTTAGGGTTAGGGGTTAGGGTTTGGGTGGGTTTGGGTTTGGGTGGGTTAGGGTTTGGGTTTACATTTTAGGGTTAGGGCTTAATGATGGCAAAATTGTAAATAAAGCTAACGGTGAGTTAAAGGAAGTTAGAAAAATGGCATTTTGTGAACGTTTCGAAAACTCAAGGGTATATGGTGAATTTTTGGAACATTGAGGGTATATGGTGAATTTTTTAATTAGTCGGAGGTATTTGGTGAAAAAACCGTATTAGAAATATATTATTACCGCTTCTTTCCTTTTAGAGTGTCCCAAAATATAATTCTTGTTTCTATTTTGATTCCACACTTTTCCATGATTTTCCTAGAAAAATTGTGCCACCATTATTTATTTGCTTTTTTTTTGTTTGTTTATTCAACCCAAGGGTTGAATTAGTCATGCATTTAATGCTCTTTCACCACTTATTGTCATTCTCTCTCCTAAAATCAGCTTTTTCCCCATACCATTTATTAATAATAATTTACATTCCTCTTAGATTCTATTTACCTTAATACCCGGAAAAAAAAATAAAAACTATATTATAATATGGGACGGAGTAAAGTTTTTACATAGCCCTAAGGGCTACATATAATATTACCCTTAATTTAATGCATCTCTTAATCTCATAACCGTGTGAGATCTCTTTAATGCCTTCAACTACCTAAAGTTGAATATGAATGTAGAAGGCTGGTAACAAGCTAAGTGCATCGTTCAATCAGTTCACAAAAAGGTCAAACTTTTAATTTGGACCATACATTTTTGTGTAAGTATTAAAAGCGTGTCTGCTGCAAGTGATAGAACAAAATGGTTCTCTGAAAGCAGATAAGTTATAAAGCGTATGTGAGGTTGAGGGGGATAAGGAGAATTCCTCAAATGAGTCCCAAGAGGTTTGATTCATAGGCCTTTAAAAAAGTTATAAAGCGTATATGCTTTACTGCTTCTCAACTCTTGTTCGCTTTCGCTCTAATACTAATAGATAGATGTATGAATTTAGAATTGTATGTGGTCTGCGGTTATTTCTCTTTCGTAAATGGCGCATGAGATCAGAACTTGGTTTTATGAAATTCTCCGGACACTTTGGTCGAGAGGCCTTCGCTTTGAAGGGTCCATTACCTCTGGGGTTATTAATGGGAAATGTTATATGTAGCCCTAAATACATATTCTGAAATAGTATTATTTGAAGAATTAATGACACAATCACACATCAATTGATATAATTAATGCTTATTTATTGCTTAATATCTCCATTTTTAACTTCTTATATATAGCCCTAAGGGCTACATATAACATGATCATGTTGTTTGTAAAGCACTAATGCTTGCTAATTATTGTGATAAAACCTTTCTTGCTACAAGAAACAAAAACAAAAACTTAATATCTATAGTACATTAAACAACGGATTTTATCAACTACTCCCTCCAAATTTTATTAGTTTACGACGATATTTTTTGGGTTGTCATTTGTTAGTTTACCCACTTATTTTTTTCTACTTTGGAATGATCCTACGAATTTTATATTATTATCTTTACAATAAAGTTTCTCCTTTTATGATTCACATACCTTATTTACAATAAATTAATATTTTCTCTTTTTTTTCTATGACCCGCATACCTATTTCTCCTAAAACTTTATACCCAAAGAAGTGGGTAAACTAATAAAAAAAACAGAAGGATTAAACTAGCTTCTAAAATCCTATTGACTTCAACTGGTTTACTTGAAATTATTTTCGATGTAAAACTCTTTTGGTGCATTTGTTTGAACCGGATTCATCAAGCATGTTTGAGGATTTGGATTGAGTAACTTATTCTGAACTTATTTTATCTAAACCTATATTGTCTTAAATTGCTCATTTATGTGTTAAATTGACTGAAAAAACTTATATTGTCCGAACTTATCTGAAAAAAATATGATTTATTTTTCTTAACTTATTTTGTCTTAACTTATTGAATTATTTTGTCTAAAGTAAGTAACAATAAGTTGAAACAAATAGACCCTAGTTTAGAAAACTTACCTTATTTGGAGTATATGTATAAGGGATTGATTCACTTACCTTTTAATTAGGCTAAATTGAGAAAACTTTGACTGTACCATACCTTTTATCTTATATTCTAAGATGAAGAAAAAATTAATCATGTGGAGTCTTGTACGTTAGATTTGTTTTAATGTTTATTTGCAAAATATAACCTTGTCATACTTTATCATTTACCAATAGGGAACCAAAGATACCATACAAATTAATCAAGTGAATAAAACTTAAGAAAAATAGATGAGTACATGTTAATTCTTCTTCTAGCCAGCTTTTCCTTTTTAAGCTTTGTAATTTAGTTCATATTGATTTTTATTTTTATGTTGTAAGGTTTTAACTCTTGGTTCTTCTCTATGTTGGTGTGCTTTTGAAATCCAAAAAAGAAAAGAAAAGTACTAGGCGAATTTTAACCCCCGGGTACACTAAGTACCGAACATAATTCGATAATGAGCCTTGTAATTAGAATCAGATCATTGTTTGATTCAAGATTTCTAATACTTTTCCTTTTAGGAAAGATTTCATGTAACTTAATTCGTTGAATTACCAATTAAAACGAATATGATGGTATTGCGAATGCAGATCTCATTAAATTATGAGGTAAAGTACGTAAAACAACAAGGAATATGATTACATTGATTCATTGAACACTTTTCAAGTGTGTCACTATAGTCACTACAATGCAAAAAAAAGGAAAATCGTACAGCAACATTTAAAGCACCTAGTACATAGGTACGCACGGAGAGTGAGGGATAGCCTAGTGGTTGGAGGCTTCCTCCGGTCAGGAAGTGCACGGATCGGTCGATTCTCACCTTAGCTTGGAGTTGGGATCCCCTTTATTCCCCCAAATTTGTCAAGGTTTCTCCTTACCTTAAAAAAAAAAAAAACAAGTACATAGGTACGCACGCAAGGACTAAGAACGTGATGAAAAATGGATATGAATTAAGTAAACAATCATTATTTTAACTTAAATGTAGGAGTAATGTTGTAGGCTTAAACTTTTGGTTTATCTTATCAGGCTTTAGGTTCAAGGAAACCCATGTCCAAGTCCACCACCAGCACCACCACCAAATCCAGCTCCAGCACCACCGCCAATACCGCCACCAAGTCCACCGCCGCCACCGCCGCCAAATCCTCCACCACCACCTGCTCCTCCACCTAATCCACCACCTGCACCAGCTCCACCTCCGGCACCAAATCCAGCACCGCCACCAGCTCCGGCACCACCGCCAAACCCACCACCTCCGCCAAATCCTCCACCACCTCCACCACCAAGACCACCACCAGCTCCACCACCAGCACCGCCTCCGAACCCAGCACCACCTCCAAGACCTGCACCACCGCCGAGGCCTCCGCCGCCTCCACCTCCAAAACCACCTCCGCCTCCACCTAGGCCCCCATGATGGTGGCCAAAGAAGAATTTATCATCTTCAAAGGAATGAGAAGTCACTAGCTTCCTAGCACTAGTAGTGTAAACTAGTGCACTAAGAAGCAAACATAGGAAAACCTTGTTACAAGTCATCTTTTGTAGTAGGGTTTTTTTTTCCTTGGATGACTTGAGATGAGAAATAGACGACTGTGGAAGGGAATTATATAGCGATGAGTTTGACAAAACAATTGCGCAAGTTGTAATGCTAAAAGCTTGGAACAGTTGAGAGATCAGGGTTTAATTAATGGAGTTCTTCATTTGTTCATCTAATAACCGTGTCTATAATCACTTTAATGCCCTACAACTGCTTTGGTTGAAAAGGAACTTGGAAAGCTGGCCATACCTTTATTTTCAGCAAGTCTACTAAAAAGAGTCCAATCTTTGGACCATACATTTTTGGTATATGTATTGATTTTCCACAAATAATAATTTAACCTTCGAAAATATTATATTGGCTCACATTATTTTGCTATATATTTGATATCATTGACAATGGGGTTAAAGATTTTCATGACATATATATGTCACGTAGAATTTAATGCATGGATATATTTTTATAGGAAGGAACGAGAATTTTTAAAAGCAAACAATGCAGGGCAGAAATGAGGGATTAGTATGTGGATGATGGGAACAGCGGTGTGTAAGCACATGTATTAATTACTTCTTTTCAAGAACATTTCATCTTTGTCTCTTTGAGGTGCACATAAACTTTTTTATGGGTACATGGAAGAAGATGATGAAAACTGGAAGAAGAAAGACATACGTACATAAAATCATGTTAAGTGGTAGTGTGTGAATTATCAATGACTTGTTGGCTTTTATGAGTACTTACTAGTTACTACTGAAAAAAAAAACAATACAAAAAATGATCTGTAGGTTTGATCAATTAAAGTAGTGTCCTGTTCTTACATAATTCAGACTTCTATATCTACAAAATAACAACTCAGGTATTTAGATCAGAGCGGGGATTTCATAATTGTATGTGAACATGCTTTTGCTTTTCTCTATGAGTTTCCTCCTACTTTGGCCGACTTTTATTGTGCTAGATGGCTAAACCATAGACATTTATTCAACTTCTACAATAAGGCATAAACATAGTGGGAGTTAATTTTGACAGGTGATCATGAGAAAGAGCCATATTAGTTATTACTTATGCATGTGTTAAGAGTAGTATATATTATTCCCTGTCTCGTTTTAGTTGTGATACTAACTTTCAAAGGCATGCGATGCACTGACTGAATTGCGCTAGATAGCTAGATTGATAATATAAGAATATTAGAAAGCCAATCATATGTCGACATGTTTGAGATTTGCTAGAAAGAAAAATTGGAATATGAAAAAAAGCTAATCGTAAGCAGCCAACATAGCTGTTGTATATAAATTCATTATCCCCCTATTTTTTCGATTATGTAAATAATGATTGTGTCAACTTAGTTAATTATATTTCGCATCCTCATCCTTTATAGAAATTCTAATGTATAACAGCTTAAACTTCGAACACCAAACTATAAATTATAGGATTTTTTTATGGGAATAATCCCACCTTTGAGCGATCCTCCCAAAACAGTTCCACCTTTCATAAATTTGGGAATAATCCCACCTTTAGGATGTATCTGTTCAAAATGGGCCTTCTGGTTGGTAGCACTTGCAAATGCGGGTTTTCTCTTTTCTCCCTCCTTTACTTCTTCTCCTCCACAACTACCACCACCTAGCCACCCCACCCCTGCCGGTCCCCACCCCCTCTCCTACCCCCATAGAAAAGCCCAGTCCCCCCACCCCGGCCCCCCACCACCCCACCCCCTGCGGCCCCCCACCCACTCCCACCTTGTCCCCACCCCCCTCGCCGCAAAACCCTCCCCTGCAAACCCCCAACCCCGCAAGCCCCCTCCCCCGCAAACCCCCCCCAACCCCCTGACCCCACGAACCCACCTCCCCGCAAACCCTCCAACCCCGCGAACCCACCTCCCCACCAAACCCACTCCCTGTCCCTGCAAACCCCCTTCGCAAACCCTTCCCCCCGCGCTTCCGGCGAACCCCCCGCTCGTACGCTTTCCGGTGAACCCCTCCACTCGCGCGCTTCCGGTGAACCCCCCACCCTTCTTCTTCTTCCCTCTTTCTCCTTTCTTTCTCTTTCTTCATACTCTGGAAAATCAAATGGGAGGGGCGACGGGGAGGAGGGCGATGAGGGAGAGAGGGGTGGTGGTGGCCAAAGACTAAGATTAGGGTGGGCGGTGGGCGCCTTCTTGTGGGGGGTAGGGTGGGGGTGGGAGAGGGTTTGCGGGGAGGGGAGTTTGCGGGGGGGGTTTGCGAGGAAGGGGGTGGGAGACCGGAGTGGGGCTGCAAGGTGGGGGATGCGGGGTGGTGTGGTGGGGGCTGGCGGGGGTAGGGGTTAGGGTGGGGTGGGCAAGGTGGGGGATGCAAGGGTGGGGTTTAGGGGCGCGAGGGGGTGGGGGGTGGGAGTGGGGTGGGAGGGTTTTTTTTAAAAAAAAAACATAAAAGGTGGGTCATCACCTTTTGAACAGGTGACCAGTAAAAAGGTTCGTTTTTAACAAATGTCCCACAAAGGTGGGATTATTCCCAAATTTATGAAAGGTGGGACTGTTTTGGGAGGATCGCTCAAAGGTGGGATTATTCCCATCAAAAAATCCTAAATTATATAGTAAATCTACAATTAATAACACTGTTAAAGTTGCGTGCAATCCATGCACTGATATATTATGCTGCTCGTTTGTTACACATTCTTAAGGTTTTCTTTTAGCATAAAACATCAACAATATAAATTATAGAATAGATTATAAAATAAATTATAGAGATATATAAACGAACAAGCAGGCGAACTTGAAAACAATTTATGTCCCTTCATGTCCATCCATTAATATTCATAAGTGTGGAGGTCAACTAGCTTATGGGGTTGTTTGGCAATCGACTGTTGGCTGTTGGCTTTTGACTGGTTTAGTTGGCTTGTTTGACTGGCTGGAAGCATTGGCTGTATGTATTGGCTTTTTAAGTTGGCTGTTTAAGCCAGCTGTTTGTAAAAGTGTTTGGCAAAATTAATTGTGGCTGTTGGCTGTTTATTAGAGAGTTTGTGGGCCAACAAGCCAAAAGCCAATCAAAAAAGCTGCTCCAGGCGGCTTTTTCATTTTGGCTTAAAAGCCAGCTTTTCAGCCAACCAAAAAGCCAATAACCAAACACTTTTTTTGACTGTTTGACCAAATTGAAAAGCCAAAAGCCAAAAGCCAATGAAAAAGCCATTTACCAAACATGGCCTATAAGTTTATTGAAGTTTTAGTGGTACCCAATTTCTAAGATTAAATTTCATCTACATCTACATCACTTTTTCATGTGGCTCTCTCTACACCAAAAAAAAAACATTCTTTCAAGAACATACCCTGAGAAGAAAAGAAAAAGGCTAGATGTTGAATGGTTCATTCCCAAACAAGAGATAAGTAGCCTCTTTACAATTTTGTGGAATTACTAAACTGCCCTTTATTTGTTTACCCTATGTACATCCAATACTGTGTTCACCCGCTATTATTCTGGTGTTCATACAAAAAGCTTCATTGTACCTCCACAATTTTGTTTGTGTTCATCCAAAATTCCTTCTATGTAAATTCGTCATCGTTGTTTTATACATCTATCATTATTGTTTTGTACATCCAAGATTCTTTATGTACACCTACATTGTTTTTTATGCTCATCCAAGATTTCTTGTTTGTAAATCCACTATTTTTTTACATCCAACATTCTTGCTAGATTTGGGAAAACTTCTCAACTGGAGTGATTACCATTGATCAATATTTATAGTAATACATCCTAGGATAGTCCTATTATGACACTAGTGGAAAAAACTGCTTTTGCTACTTATCAAATGCTCCGGTTGACTAATCAACCCAAGCATTTGTGAAAATTTTAATAAAAAAAATTCACAAATAATCGGGTTGATTAGTCAACCGGAGCATTTGGTATCAAATGCTCTGGTTGACTAGTCAACCCGAGCATTTAGACCCTCTCAATTCATGAAACCCCTCGCACTGTACTTGCTAAAATCATTTTCGTCTCTCCTCATCAGTCATTCCCTCTCTTTATTGTTTTCTCTCCCTCCCAAGTCCCTCGGCTCTCTCAATTGAAACCTCCGCCGTCCCTCCCTCCGTCATCCCTCCTTATCAAGTCCCCCTCGCCGCAGTTCAATTGGTTGCATCACAAGGCATTGGCCAATCGACCAATTTCTAATCGATGTTTCTTCAATCAACCTGCCAAACTTCTTTAGGTTTGATGTCCTCCCACGAAACCAATCTAGGAAGACGAACATAGATTCCTCCGCCGGTTATCGCGCCGCCGTCTGCTACCAAGGGTATCTCGCCGTTTTCATTTTTTCTTATTGTCGACTTTTAGTGTTTTTTTGTTTCTCTTTTGCTTATTTTTCTGGATTTGGAAGTTTTTGGATCGAAATCATGAATTAAAGGTATATTAGGCCAGGTTAATTTGTTAGGATTTTGTGAAACGATTCGAACTCTTTCACTGTACTCCTTCATCTTCGTCTTCTTTACTCTTATTATTCAATATCAGCATAATCCGCCTCAATTATTTTCTCTTTATTATGGTTTTCAATTGATGTTTTATTTGTATTTTTCGGGATTTTTGGTTCATTCATGGTTTCCCTTTTCTTATGAGTTTCTTCTATCTAATTTCTTTACGTTTTCTGTTTTTGATTTTGTATGTTGATCTGAATTTTCTTTAAATTTTTTGGATTTCATGTTAGTCTACGGTTTTGTTTTGGTTTAGATCTCGAGTTTTGTGATTTTTGTATGTTGACCTATGCCTTTTTCTCTATATGGAGTGTTGCAGGAGCATTACGTGATGTTTTTAATAGTGTCACACCCAAAAACTAGTAAAAATCGAGTCATGCGTATATTTTGTCCTTGATTTGGGTTTACTTTCGACTTCAATGCACAAAGCTCGGTCGCATAAGCATTGGAGTCAGTTGCATTTGTGCTGGAACAATTGCAGTATAGCGTAAGTCTTATTTTCGAAATTAATTAAGTTGAAATTTACTCAAAATTAATCAAGTTGTCGTTTTGTGCCTAAGATCATTGTCAAAGTGACTAACACTTGTTTGTTTATTAGCGTTTAGACGTTATCTTTGAAATAAATGTATGACATCTTTGTTGATTTTCCATCTTTGTTTAATCGTGTGGATTTCTGGGTTAAAATGTAGCTAGATCATTGAAGTTTTTCTAGCTATTGGATCAACGACTCTAATTAATGTTCTTCAAACATTTACCATTCATCTGAATAGCTATTGCTCAATACCACCTTAGGTTGTGTCTTTTCTGTGAAGTACTTCATTGTTACTTTTTGGATGCCATATGTTAGCATACGATGTCATCTCTTGTTGTTGGAGAGATAATAAAGTACTTAACTGTTGTCTATCGTTTATGATCATTCAACGATAGGGTCGCCAATCTGCAATAGCTTTAGTGTGTCAGAGTAACGATATAATAGAAATATGGGTCTTTTTGGCTTTTATGTTGTTTTGAATGACATGAAAGTATCAACATATTCTCATCTTCTCAAAACCCTCATTTTTTATCAAAGTAGATGTAGTCTAAGCGTTTGATCAAGCTATTTAAGTGGTTATCTCTCTAACTTATCATCTACATGGGTCGGAGTTGACCAATTTGTTTTGGTTGGGGTGCAATCTGGTAGATTAATCATTCTGGCACACTAATGTTCATTCATTCTAGGTGGTTGTTTAAGCTTAAGGGATTCTTTTGCCAAGTGATTTAGAGTGAAAAAGATTCTATGAATTTTTGAATGATTTTCACGTTGCCAATCTGTGAAAAGCCATTTTACACGAATATACAATGCATTTTATAGAATCATACCATGATATACATCATAGGCTGTTATAATAGTATATTATGTTATCTGCACATTTGTATTTAAGTCATTATATGTATTTAAACCATCAAAATTTACCCTTCAGGCTCATATTGCAGTCACTACAAATGTTTAGAACTATTTGTTTCTTCACAAATTGACCTAACTGGTCAGTTGTCTGAAAGTACACTTTTTCTAGTGTTATTTGCAATGATTACTTGATTGGTGGTTTTTTTCCAATGTGAAATTCATGCTGCGATACACAAAGTAACATCCTCTAGGTGTGGCTATGATGAGACTTGCGACTCTTGAGTTTTGCTGCATACATCCAGTGATTTTCTATGGGTTCAAGTATAATATAATATGTCTATTTTGATGCAAGGATGTAATTCATCTATTCTGCAGGCATATGGAGCGTTTTCATATATGTCAAGCAAATATTACAAAGAATTTGGCATCACTTTCTTTTGATCAACGTGACACGGAGCTGAAACTAGCCATGCCTGGTGAAAACAAATTACATCCACTTCTATTCTCTGGTGAGTCGGAACATAAGGTACTTATCGGAGCATCCGACCAACTCAGATGTGGCTATCTCTGAATATAGGAAACTGTTATAGTTCTTGCTCTCCTCTCAGCCTATTTAAATAATGGATTATCTAAAAAGTCTATGTTTTTAGCTTTTAATCTGGATATTTGTGCTATCATAATGTTTACAGTTATGTCCTCCACTGCCTTCATTGAGTCGTTACCTGTCATTGACTTTGTCACCCTTACATTTGGTGGTGCTGCTAGCATGGTGCATCCAGCTGCAGGCAAGATACAAGCTGTCTTTGTTATATCACACATAAAGATATGGTATTCTTATATGATCTGAAAAGTTACTAAGATATATGAAATTCTTATGCTCTCAAGTGATGTAGCTTCCATCTTTTTGGCTTTACCACGCGGGATGTTCGGTTGTGAGATCTTTATAAGAAGCTCCAAAGTATGCATCTGCAATCGCAAATTTAATCAAGAATGGCATCTCGAGGAATGCAATTTTGCGTCAGAGGAATGTTGAGAATATCTCAATGCAAGGTTTATACAAGTGTGGTTGTAGTCTTCCAAATCCATCAAATTTGAATATTAATTACTTTTTAATTAGTTCAACGAAAAATGAAGTTATTATTGCTTTGACTTGTGGTGCTGATGAACTGTGACGTGTCTTTAAGACTGGACTAGAATATGAGAAACCACTGATCTATTCTTGTATCATAATAGGCATGGTTCCAAAATTAAGTGGCTTTGAAAATTTTAAAATAGACATGGACATCATAGCTTCTTTTGACCATTTAAACTGCCTCAGTTCAGGACATGGGATGAGATGCCTCTGGGTTTAGCTAATGAACTTGTTAAGAGCAGGTTTTTTTATGCTGGAAGTTCTGGGGAGGTCATCTATTCTAGTATGTAGTTATATACATCTAGTGATTTTCATGTCTAGTCTCTGTTTGGTGTTCATGCTATTTTGTTCAGATTCAACTCTCGTTATACGATACTTTAAAGACTTATGAGGCACTACTGGTTGCTGCCTTCATTTTTAGATTGTAAAGAAAGATGGGAAGAAAATTGAAAAGCATGATGGGAAACTTTGTTTCTGCTGCTGTTTCTCCATTCTTCTTATCTGTCTCTATCTCTCTCATCTTCACACGGGTTCCTAAAATAATGTGCCCAAGTTAGAAGTATAACAAAACAGAGCAAGTGTATAGCTTGATACATTCAATTGCAGTATATAGCTTGATATATTGAAGATACAGCCTAAGGATCTAATTTTAATTATCTCTGCAGATTCTATCTCTACCTATGCTTGTGTGGTGGTGCTAGTAAATTATTCTTTCTTCACTTTCGTTCTCTAGGATTTTTTTTATTTCTTATTTTTGGGATAAAATAAGTATTTAAACTACATTTTGAGCTGTACGGGGAGAAAGTTGGTAAATCTGGTTTTCTGCTTGCTAGTTGTTGCTAATCTGGTTTTCTCTGCTGGATCCTAGCTGTTGTTGTTGCAGACTCATCCTTCTGTTATCAGACTCTGATTTTCGTGTGTTATTGGCATATAAATGTGCAGTGCAGCGGTTTAGAATGCATAATCAAATTCCTAAATGACATTCCTTCTTTACTTCAAGGATCTTATATAAAACTTGGTAGTAACTTTCACTTGTCCTGTTTTTCTTTCATTCTAGACATTTATTTACTAGATCTCGATACATACAACCTACATAATTCATCCACATACAGTAAACCAAGTCTCATGCACCAGCCCTTGCTGTGAAAACAGAATAAGCTGATCGCCATCACAAGTCAATTGCCCCTATTGTGAAATAGGATGCTTGATGAAGTTGATCATATTGGCATTGTGCCACTTGATTTTGTTTGTGCTATTTTTCTAGTTATAGTTTCTCATCACATATGCTATGCTTTTCCTTATACAGTGCTTGATATGTAGAAATCAATTTGTCGTGTGTTGATCCATCTTATATTTGATCATGTTTCTTAGGCCTCAGCTCGTATCTTTTGCATATTATTAAACGATCTGTTTGATTTTGAAATAGGATGCTTGATGAAGTTGATCATATTGGCATTGTGCCACTTGATTTTGTTTGTGCTATTTTTCTAGTTATAGTTTCTCATCACATATGCTATGCTTTTCCTTATACAGTGCTTGATATGTAGAAATCACTTTGTCGTGTGTTGATCCATCTTATATTTGATCATGTTTCTTAGGCCTCAGCTCGTATCTTTTGCATATTATTAAACGATCTGTTTGATTTTTTCAATAATAATAAAAAAAATGTTTGACATAATGGGTGCTAAACTTGTATTGTTCTTCCAATTCCCCAGGAGTGAGTGCAGCAAGCCTTTGCAGCTTGGGGTGAGCTTTGTTGGTGGATAGATGATGGTGTCTTCTAAGCTGGTCCTGCTGGGAGCTACAGTGGGTGATGTAAGTGTTAATAATAAAGAGGTCCACTGATATTTCCTCACTGAAATGGTAGGAAATAATAATTTTTTTGGCTCTTTATATTCATGACCATCTTAAACTTCTAGTAGGTCTGGGTAATTCTATTAAGAAGGATGGTTTTGTACTCATTCTGTTGAGAACTCTTTAAAGGGTATTCAAGTTAGATGATTTATAAGTTATAGTTTTTACCCCACTAGTAATTGGGAACAAGAAATGATAGATGGTATTGGGGATTATACTTTGGTTCATTTTTACTAGAGCTGTTGGAGAAAAGATAATGTTTGTTCTTATTGTATTTTGCTTGCTGTTGATTGCTTAGATTGTTGTTGTACCGCTTGCTGTTGCTGTACGGCTTCAGTAAGCGGTACTTTTTTCAAAAAAAAAATTGACAAATGCTCCGGTTGTGAAGAGAAAACCGGAGCATTTGTAACGCAAATGCTCCGGTTTTCCCTTTATAACCGGAGCATTTGATATAAAAATGCTTCGGGTTTGTAAACAACCGGAGCATTTGAGACGTCAAATGCTCACATGCTCGTATGACGTTTGCTACGAATAAAATACGGAGCATTTATGGGCTTTTTAACCGGAGCAATTGATGTTTTTTCCACTAGTGTGATTAGGAAACCTATCCAAAGTATAATTCTAGGAACAAAATATATCCTGATTATATTTATATTCTATCACACTCCCACAATCGGAGCGGGAGGAGGGCGAACGCTGAGACTGGACTTAAACTCCAAGAATAACTGCCGCGGAAGACCTTTAGTGAAAATGTCTGCAAACTGATATCTAGTAGGAACATGCAGCACACGTACCTGACCCAACACAACCTTTTCCCGAACAAAATGAATATCCATCTCAACATGTTTGGTGCGTTGGTGTTGTACTGGGTTGCGAGATAAATAAATTGCACTGACATTATCACAATAAACAATAGTAGCCTATCGTAGAGGACAATGTAACTCCAAAAGAAGATTACGTAACCAACAAGCTTCCGGGGATATAAATGTAATTCATGATCAATGGTACCCTAAATATAACTCATGATGCGCTTTATTGCATTATAATGAGTCTCCCGGGGATCATGCATGTAAAGGCATACCTACTGAACAGCATAAGCAATATCAGGACGAGTAAAAGTGAGGTACTGCAGAGCACCTGCTAAATGCGATAATGAGTCGGATCTCTGCCACAGGAGAGCTCGAATCTGCACTAAGCTTAGAGTTAGTGTCAACAGGAGTCGCTACAGGCTTACATATCCCCAAACCTGCGCGCTCCAATATCTCATGTGCATACTTTTTCTGAGAGAGAAGCATGTAGGAAGGTGTACGAGTAACTGAAATACCCAAAAAATAACTGAGAGGCCCCAAATCAGACATAGGAAATTCAGATTTCAAGTGAGCAATGATACGGTCCCGCAAAGCATCGGAAGATGTGCATAAAATAATATCATCAACATAGAGAAGAAGACATGACATATCGTTACCCCGATGAAAAGTGAATAAAGAGTTGTCACTACGAGCAACAACAAATCCCATCGAAGAAGAAAATGCGCAAAACGCTGATACCAAGCCCGGGGAGCTTGTTTGAGACCATAGAGAGCCTTGCGAAGGCGACAAACATAATGAGGAAATCTCTTATCAACAAAACCGGGAGGTTAAGGCATATACACTGTTTCCTGTAGGTCACCATGCAAAAAGGCATTTTTCACATCAAGTTGATGAATAGACTAGTTTCGAGCCATAGCTAATCCCAACACGGTACGAATAGTAGCAGGACGAACAACTGGAATAAAAGTTTCATCACAATCCACACCAACCTCCTGAAACCTGCTATCACAAACAAGACGAGCTTTGTGCCTTTGAAGGTCACCTTTATCATTTTCCTTGTGAATATAAATCCACATGCAATTAACAATATTCACCCCCATAGACCTAGGTACTAATTCCCATGTCCATGTACTAATTAAAGCACTATATTCATCATGCATCGCCGCATTCCAATTCGGGTAAGTCAAAGCTATTTTGTGAGATTTTGGAAGAGGAGAGCGATGAAGAGAAGGAGAAGGGGCAATTGTAGTTAGGGCGTATTTGGGATTGGGCTTGGTGATGCCAGATTGAGATTAGGTGTGCATTGGATGGGGAGAAGGGGGAGGCCGTGTGGGCCGAATGGGAGGTAAGCCACGAAAGGGGGGGTGTACCGAGGTTGAGTAAGAGAGTGGGCTTGAGTCCGCAAAGGGGGAGTGGCTACTGGGCCGGGGATTCTCACGCGGGGGCGTGGTAAACTGGGGGGTTTCTTGGGCCGGTAACACGCGGGGAAGGGAGCGGTGGGAATGGTTTGTTGGGCCTTGGGGCCGTGTGGGGGCAACAAAAGTGGGGTGGGGGGTGGGCCTGCATTAGAAGGAGGGGAAGCGCACCAAAAGGGAAGCAACAAGGGGCTTGGCCCAAAATCATCAAGAAAGGAGTAATCTATTTGCTTGAAAGAAGACAAATTCCTAAAAGGAAATGTAGTCTCATCAAAACTGACATGACGAGATATTATTATTTTATTTATGGCAATATCTAGGCACCGATACCCCCGGTGATGTGATAGAAAAATGCAAGGAGTGGAGCGAGGAGCTAATTTGTGAGGAGTAGTAGCTGTCAAATTGGGAAAGCAAAGACACCTAAACACCTAAATATGATCATAAGAAGGGGTGATTTGAAATAAAACTTCGGCAGGAGTAATATTATGGAGGGTCTTAGTAGGCAAGAGATTGACAAGATAGGTGGCCGTTTCAAGAGATTCTACCCAGTATTGTGGAGGAACAGAGGCATGACATAAAAAAGTGTGAGACATATTATTTAGAGCTTTAATCATGCGTTCAGCTTTCCCATTTTGTGAGGATGTATGAGGACAAGAGAAGCGAAAAATGATGCCATGTTGGACACAAAATAATTTAAAAGGGCTATTATCAAATTCCCGACCATGATCACATTGAAAGGCTTTAATTGGGCGTTCAAATTGTGTTTGGACATATTGGCGAAAATGAAGGAAATTTTGATAGACCTCAAATTTAAATTTAAGAGGAATGGTCCACTCAAAATGTGTAAAATCATCTAATAGCACCAAATAATATTTATGACCCTGAGAACTACGAATAGGAGAGGTCCATAAATCAGCATGAATGATATCAAAAGCAGAATGAGTAGTACTATTAGATTCATAAAACGGCAAACGAAGATGTTTTCCTACTTGACAAGAATTGCAAAAATCAGAGTGATGTTCCTTATTACAATGAATTAACTCTCTACTCCTAAGAAAGCTTAAAACTTAGGATCCTGGATGTCCAAGGCGATCATGCCAGGTAGTGGATGAAGTGGCCGTGAGGGCGGTGGCTAGACAGGTAGATGGTTGAGTGGTGGTCACAGGATACAGCTCCCCCGAACTATTGCACCTCGCTATTATATTCCCCGTACGAAGGTCCTTCACAGAAAAGTCATAAGGATCAAATTCAATAGAGGCATTATTATATTATCAGTGGTAAATTTGCGAACAGAAATAAGGTTTTTAATAATTTGTTGGGAAAATAAGACATCACGGAGGGCCAAGGGTGGTTGAGGATTCGGGAAGGAGGATTGACCATAACCGTAAACAGGAATGCGATGACCATTACCAACTAAAATATGATTTGGAGTGCTTAAATTAAACAAGGGCATAAGAGTACCTGATGAGTTAGTCATATGAGCCGTAGCACCAGAATCCATATACCACGAATTATCCTGAGGAAGAGTCATAGTGGCAAAGGCGTTGCCCAATTCAGTGGGAGTCATAAGGGGGCCATATTCAGGATATGGGGCATAAGTGGCCTGGTGTGCTTGTTGCGTCTGGCGAGGGGCATAGGCGTGTGGCGCAGCGGGATACGCGTGAAGCACAGCAGGGTGCGCGGGGCGCAGAGCAGAAGGATGCTACTGTGGATACGGAGATGGACTCGCAACCCAGTTTGGTTGAGACGGAGCCCATGGCTGATTCCAGGATGGCGCGGGGGTCCGGGAACCTGATGCAGGTTTATACGCTCAAGTTATACGGTGTTTATATTATATTGTGGGTGCTTTTTGCTAAGGGTCTTGATCATAATTGTTAACGTTTGCGTTTTATTTAGCTCTTAGCGGAAGTTCGGAATTTTGTATATTAATTATAGTTAAAGTTGTAAGTTCCGAGCTCCGAGAAGCATTAGTGTTTGGAACGACTCAACATCGCTATACTTGCCAAGCGTCGCCACATGTTCCAATCGAAGCATCGCCGCAAGCCGTAGCCGAGCATAGCACCAAGCCTACCGAGCGGCCCGGCATCATCGCCCATCATCGCAAGCCCGGCAAGCAAGCTGCCTTGCCCGGCTCTCGTGCGCGCTCATCGCCCAGCAACACCTAGCCCATCACAGCCGCACCAAGCTCTCTCGCGCGCACCAAGCAGCATCATCGCCCATCATCGCAAGCCCAGCGCGCGCTCGAAGCAAGCCTGCCCAGCACAGCAGCTCGCACCTCGCGACCAGCTTGCTCGCACCTCGCGAGTTCCTTCGCACCTCGCGACTTCCTTTGCCCAGCCAAGTTTGCGGTAGACAGAGCACTCTTCGCACCTCGCGACCTATACCGCACCTCGCGACCCCTAGGTCGGTGTAATTGTCGGCTGATTTTTATGCTTTAGTATAAATACCAAACTTGTTTTTGGACCTAGGGGGGCAGCAGCCACAAGGAGAGGGAGTTTCCAAAACTCCACTCCTCTCTTGTTGTCTTCTCTTTTTAGTTTTTATTTTCTAGTTTAGTTTTAGGAGATTTCAACTATGGGATTGGCTTATGCTATGCCGATTGTAGCTTGAACCGTTCTTGAACGAGATTAATATGGAGCTTCAAGCATTATTGTGAGATCTTTCCTCTCTATTTAGTTTCTTTGATTATGGTTTAATTTCTATGCTTGCTTTCTATGATTTTTGCATAATTATGCTAGGAACGTTACTAGTTTGATTGTGTAATTAATCTAATGCTAGATTTAAGAATAGAATCGGATTGTTTTATTCTTTTATCAATTGGTAGCAAACTAGGAAGTAACTTAGATGCAGATCGTCTTGGTTATTTCTTGGGGAAATTGAATCAACTGTTAAATGTTTATCGCTTGTATGACGTTAGCAGGTCTATTGATTCTCTGTGTTTATTGCTGCTATTGGATTGAACTTAGACGCTATCGGACTAGGTTATCCTTTAGTAGGGTTTTATAGTCACGCTGATTGTGCTATTCAACTAGGAATAAGGAGAATGCGAGATTAATTCTCAACAATAGATAATTATGGAAATAATTAGAGTCGAGGTTCAAGGATCGATAATGAATTGAAGTGGATGTTAATCGGATTCAAGATCTTTCCATATTGATTTCTCATTTTATTTAATTATGCTAGTTAATTTTAGTTTGTTTATAATCTACTTGAAACCCCCCTTGTTATTAGGTTTCTCGGCCCTTAGCTTAATCTAGGTTTTGAATCCCGCTAAGTATTAAACTCGTCCCTGTTTCCCTGTGGATACGACTCCTACTTCCATTATACTAGCTTAGTGTAAAAGAGAGTAGGAGAAATTTTATCTTTGGCCGGGTGCGATGCACAACGACACATCCGCGCCCGCCAAATTTTGGCGCCGTTGCCGGGGAAACGGTGTTACTTGTTTGTATTTAGCGTGATTTTTGGATGGTATTGCTTGTGCTCTTTGTTTTTGGTTGGCCACTCATATAAAGAATTCCCTTTTGTTTTAGTTTCTAGTTTTCATCTTCCATTGAGCTCTATGTATTTCACTTTTGTATGTTGGACAAGAAGCATGGAACTTGTTGCTTAAACTCTCTTGGGAATGGTTGATTGAAGCTTTTGACGGTTTATTGTAAGATTTACTCTATATCTTGGTTATTGTCTAGCTTTAAATATTTATATTAATGGTCATGACTTGGATTAGTTAGGAGTACTACTAGTTGATGTTTGTTGTTGACTTAATGCTAGGTTTTGGATATAATCTGATGTTATATGCTCAACCATGTTGTAGTAAGCTAGGTATTAACGATGCATTGCAAGAGTTCTTCTCAATCAATTTTGCAGGTACTTGAAGTGGAGATTGACATGGAACCACCATTGTCACACATGGAACACAAGCCCAATGATTAAGCTTAAGGTACTAAGTCGAGCTCACGACTTTAAACAACAGCGCTTCTCGGGAGGCAACCCGAGACCCCTTTTATTTTCTTTCTTTTCCTTTATTTTCTCATCAAATTTCCAACACCACAACAAAGTTTCTTTCACCCACCGCCCACCCACTAAAACGAACCACAACCAATCTTAATCCACTTGGAACCAAAATCCACAAAAGAAAATCCGTTGGGAGGACTTCAATAGCTAGGAGTTGGTAACACTAGAGGATTGAGATTGTTAATGTATCTTTTCGATCTCTTAAGCTAGGTGCAAATCTCAAAAATTTAAAAATTTGAATTTGTCATTTGTTTGAGTGATTCGAGGGAGAGGGTTGTGAGTTGAGTTATGAGATTTGAGTTGGTGTTGTTAAGAAATTTGAGTTTGACGGATTGCTTTTCATGAGTTTTGAGCATTTGATCTTCGATTTACCCGATCGTCGGTTTCCCCCCATTTTCAGTTTACTTTTTCTTTTAATTGTCGACACATTGAGGGCAATGTGTAGTTTAAGTAGGGGGGAGGGTATTCTCATTCTCATGTATCTATGTTGTATTTATTACTTTCAATTTGAAAAAAAAAAATGAAAAAAAAATATAATATTAAAAAAAAAAAAAGTGATGAAGTGAATCCCGCTGAGTTGAAAACCCACAAGGGCGGGCGACTCGGGCAAAATTGGGGGCTCGGATAGGTCGAAAACCCGGAAGGGCGGCCTATGCAAAAAAGGGCTAGTTGAGCGGGTGAGTTTTGTGAGCCGGAAAAAGAAGAGAGATGAAAAAAATGTGAGAAGCTAGGATGAAAACCCGAAAAGGCTCCTAGGCAAAATGAGAGATTAAGAGAGAATTATGTATTTGGAAAACTCATTTGCCGGAGATGGTGTCATAAGGTGGAAAGCGTTTTCGGGTAAGGTTGGTGAATTCATCCTTGATTTTGTGAAGATTTATTTTGGCTTTCACATTCTTTTGGTTGATTGTTTGTTTTTGGGAGTAAGCATGGAATTTATCCCTTTTTGTCTTTGTTCCATGGCTTGCTATTCTAAGTTAGTTGTAGTAGTAGTAGTTTTAGATCATCTTTTGGAGGTTTGGGAGAGCTGATAGTTTAGTGTGTCATGAGCTGACATTTTGATGTTTGTTGGCGTTCTTTGGTTATTGTTGTTGTTACGTCTTTATATATTTCAGGTGAGCTCGAATCTAAGTGTGGGGGAATCATCGTCCCTTACGTTTAGGTTTTGAGCGGATGTTGTTAAGATGTGATGATGATGATGTAGTTGATGGAGAGTGTAGGTTGGTGTCGATAGCTTGGGTGATGATTTATTTGGTGATTCTCATTTTTGAGTTTACTCGAGGTCGAGTAAAGTTCAAGTGTGGGGGTATTTGATACGCTCAAGTTATACGGTGTTTATATTATATTGTGGGTGCTTTTTGCTAAGGGTCTTGATCATAATTGTTAACGTTTGCGTTTTATTTAGCTCTTAGCGGAAGTTCGGAATTTTGTATATTAATTATAGTTAAAGTTGTAAGTTCCGAGCTCCGAGAAGCATTAGTGTTTGGAACGACTCAACATCGTTATACTTGCCAAGCGTCGCCACATGTTCCAATCAAGCATCGCCGCAAGCCGTAGCCGAGCATAGCACCAAGCCTACCGAGCAGCCAGCATCATCGCCCATCATCGCAAGCCCAGCAAGCAAGCCTGCCCAGCTCTCGTGCGCGCTCATCGCCAAGCAGCACCTAGCCCATCACAGCCGCACCAAGCTCTCTCGCGCGCACCAAGCAGCATCATCGCCCATCATCGCAAGCCCAGCGCGCGCTCGAAGCAAGCCTGCCCAGCACAGCAGCTCGCACCTCGCGAGTTCCTTCGCACCTCGCGACTTCCTTTGCCCAGCCAAGTTTGCGGTAGACAGAGCACTCTTCGCACCTCGCGACCTGTACCGCACCTCGCGACCCCTAGGTCGGTGTAATTATCGGCTGATTTTATGCTTTAGTATAAATACCAAACTTGTTTTTGGACCTAGGGGGGCAGCAGCCACAAGGAGAGGGAGTTTCCAAAACTCCACTCCTCTCTTGTTGTCTTCTCTTTTTAGTTTTTATTTTCTAGTTTAGTTTTAGGAGATTTCAACTATGGGATTGGCTTATGCTATGCCGATTGTAGCTTGAACCGTTCTTGAACGAGATTAATATGGAGCTTCAAGCATTATTGTGAGATCTTTCCTCTCTATTTAGTTTCTTTGATTATGGTTTAATTTCTATGCTTGCTTTCTATGATTTTTGCATAATTATGCTAGGAACGTTACTAGTTTGATTGTGTAATTAATCTAATGCTAGATTTAAGAATAGAATCGGATTGTTTTATTCTTTTATCAATTGGTAGCAAACTAGGAAGTAACTTAGATGCAGATCGTCTTGGTTATTTCTTGGGGAAATTGAATCAACTGTTGAATGTTTATCGCTTGTATGACGTTAGCAGGTCTATTGATTCTCTGTGTTTATTGTTGCTATTGGATTGAACTTAGACGCTATCGGACTAGGTTATCCTTTAGTTAGGGTTTTATAGTCACGATGATCGTGCTATTCAACTAGGAATAAGGAGAATGCGAGATTAATTCTCAACAATAGATAATTATGGAAATAATTAGAGTCGAGGTTCAAGGATCGATAATGAATTGAAGTGGATGTTAATCGAATTCAAGATCTTTCCATATTGATTTCTCATTTTATTTAATTATGCTAGTTAATTTTAGTTTGTTTATAATCTACTTGAAACCCCCCTTGTTATTAGGTTTCTCGGCCCTTAGCTTAATCTAGGTTTTTAATCCCGCTAAGTATTAAACTCGTCCCTGTTTCCCTGTGGATACGACCCCTACTTCTATTATACTAGCTTATTGTAAAAGAGAGTAGGAGAAATTTTATCTTTGACCGGGTGCGGTACACAACGACACATCCGCGCCCGCCACAGGTGGGCCGGCCCACTGAATTTATTGGTGCACTGGCTGGGAGGTCTGGGCAGGCGAGTGCTGTGATGGTGCGCCCCTGCCTCGACCACGATTCCTGTTCTGGCGGCCTCCTCTGCCGTGGCCACGACCGTCGCCGCCGCGCTGGTCGGTCGACTGCTGCGGCGCTGGTGGCGTGGTGGTGGTATGTGGCGGTGCTGTGGCGGTTTGAGCCACAAAGCTCGAATTTTGCGACCTCGAATCTTGAGCTCGGTGTGATTTTTCAAGTAACAAGCGGGATCGGGCAGATTCGAATGAAGGTAAAGGGTCGGTTTGCTGAATCATTGTTGCCACCACATCAAAATCAGTATTATTAAGACCCGAAACGAGTCGTAAAACAAGCTTTTGTTCGGAAATAGGTTGATCAACATTAGCAAATTGATCTTTCAATGTCTTCAATTGTTTGCAATGCGAAGACACATCCCAAAAATTTGACAAGTGAAGAGCATTGAATTGATTTTCACGATAGACAGCGCGAGTATTTTTATTATCTTCAAAAATTGCTTTCAATTTGTTCCAAAGAGCTTGTGCGGAATCCCCACGGCAAAGAACAGTTTGTAATAGATCAGAGGAAATAGTGCCATAAATCCACTGTTTAACAATGGAATCAAGGCGCGACCATAACGTATCGGAGATGTCGGCAGGGTGTTTGGCTTTAGAACTAATGTGATCTAAAACATTAAAGGCATGGGCATGACACTCAAATAACTCAACCCAATTCGAATAGTGAACTTTCTCGCGATCAAGGATCAAAGGAATACAATTTTTGATATTCGTAACGGAAAGTGCAGGGTGGAATTCAGGATGGGGAGGGTCGTTTTTGGTGTTTCATGGTGTTCCAGTGGGGCCATGGGGGGCGGAAGCTAGTGGCGCCCAAAAAGAAAAGAAATGCGCAGGCTAAAAAAATAATTTTGTGAGAAACCTAGAGTTGTGATACCATGCTAGATTTGGGAAAACTCCTCAACTGGAGTGATTACCATTGATCAATATTTATAGTGATACATCCTAGGATAGTCCTATTATGATTAGGAAACCTATCCAAAGTATAATTATAGGAACAAAATATATCCTAATTATATTTATATTCTATCAATTCTTTGTATTTACATCCACCTTTTCCTATTTTCATACAAAACTCATTTATGTATGCCCAAATTTTGTTTATGTTCGTCCAAATTAAACCTCTTTTTATGTACATCCATCATATATACTTCTTTTGTACATCCTGACATCCATCATAATTGTTTTGTGCATCCAAGATGTAATCCCCCGTAAATTTTTGGATTTTATAAATATATTTTAATATATAGTTATATATATTTGAATATATTTTAGTACTTTAATGATTTATTTCTTCAAAGGTTAACTATTTGAAAGTCAAAGGAATTATTTTAATGATTTATGCAAGTCAAATATTTTATCAAAGTCATGCTTTGAAAAAGTATTTGAAATGTTTGAAATACTTTTTGGATTAGAAAAAGGACTCTTAAACGGGTTTGAAGAACCCAAACACTCTTAGGTTTGGAAAATAATTTATAATTCAATCCCAATTACCTTTTCCTAAGCCCACAAGGGGAAATCTATATAAACCCCATAAACCCCAATTTTTCCCACACAAGTTATTTTCTCTCTTCTCCTTCCCTCCCAATTTTTCGGCCCTCATCATTATTTTTCTCTCTCTTTTTCTTTTCTTTCTTTTTCCTCTTCCTTCGGCTTTCTTCTCGCTGAGCCTCACCGCCGTCGGACACGGCAGCCGACCACCGCCCGCAGCCCACCGGACCGCCGGCAGCAGCCAGTGCTGCTCTCCTTGTATCGCGTGTCCCTCTTCCTTGCTCCTTTGCTTTGGTTTGATTTCTTTTCTTCCTCCTCAAGTTTTATTCAAAGTTTATATTTTTAAGTTTTGTTTTAATTTGTTTATGATTAAAAGTTATAGTTTGATGATTTAATATTGAACCTAAGTTATATAATTTATGTATTGAAGAAATAAAATTCAGATTTGCATATTTGAGTTTCAATTAGATTTTCATTATCAGAGCATGAATTTTTAGGGTTTTGAAAGTTAGAAAATCATAGTAGTTTATTATGAGTTATGAAATTTATTATCTTTATGATTTTAAGTATGTTTGAATATGTTTTGAGGGAGTTTTAACTTATGTTATATTGCTGGAATTTAAAGGGAGTATTTTTATGGAGTTTTATGATGGATTTTGACCACTAGTGTAGTAAATATTATGCTAGGAGGTTTAATAATCAAGTTTTATTATTGGGAAAGGTTTTAAACATGTTTTAGAAGAATTCAAAGTATTTTATTATTGCTGTAAATTCATGAAGGATTGATTATGAATTTATATTGGTTATTTTAGGCGGAGCATTCTCTCTAGGCGACTTTTAAGACTGTTAAAGTGGCCTCTCAGTTTGTCTACACAAGGTACGTACATACCTATGTGTTGATTGAAGTAGTAACCAGATTTTAAGAAGGAGAATTATGTAGTATCATGTATAGGAACTATTTTGAGTTCATATATGATTTCTATTATGTTGGATGTTGCATGTTTTATGCCGTTGTGTAAACATGTGGATTTTGAGATTTATATCATGTTTGTATGGAAGATTGATGCAAGTATGTTGGTTGGGAACTTTATCTTATTGATTCACATTGGGGAATTAATATATATTTTAGTTTGGATCATGATTGATCATTTGTTCCCTTTTGAGTATTTCACTGCTTTATAAGGACCGAGGGCCTTATTTGGTAAGTTGATATTTTATACTTATGAAAAGTAGTTTGGTTGTTGGCCAGGTTCAACAAATAAGAAGGATTGAATTAAAGTTGGAATTAATCTTGGGTTGTTAAGTTGTGTGATCACTTATCTAATCCTAAGATAAAAAGAAATTTGTGATTGTTAGTTGAATGTGCTAATTGTGTTGCTTGTGAGTCATAACAACTAATAACTGGTAAATCATGTAAAGTGAAACTGGATAGCAATAGCTTTAGACTGGTGCACGTCTGAAGTGTTGGACAAATAGGAGTTGGAGTACATGGTGGGAGTGCCATGGCTTTTTCTGGGGCCGGATTGATCACCGTGTCCTATTTTATTCAAAAAGGTTTCTCGATATCGTAGGTCATGGGAATACGAAGTCGCGCCCGTTTTTCGTCTTCTAAAGGGAAGGCTGGTTTTAGTTAGACAACTCGGTACATTGACTATTCCATTTAAAGTAATAAGAATGTTATTAAAGTTTAGTTCAGTAAAAGTTATCTGCAAGTTATTATATTACTATAATTTATTCATGCTTACTATTTATTAGTATCATGTTAGGATTGTTTATTTGTTTGGTATGTAGTACTCAGCTTTGCTGATTACGTGCTTTTGTTGTGTATGTTGATCATGGCTATGCCTTATTGATCCTGTGATGACCCATTTTGGTGAGCAGTCTCTAGGGATCAATAGTGCATTGTCCATCTACAGGTTTGAAGATGATGCATCATTGGGTTCGGGATTGGAGAGCTTGTTAGACTATTTATCATACTTTAAGTTTATGTTTTCGTAGTTGGTTTGGTTTAAGTTTGACTTTGGTTTTTGTTGGTTGGTTTTGGAGTTGACTTTGTAGTTGACTAAGTTTTTATTTATAAAGTTTAAAGTTTATGTTTTCCGCTGCAAAATTCTGAATAAGCCTATACGTTTTCACACGAGCGATAATACTTTGATAATTCTCTATGTTTTATATTAAAAGGGTATTTTAGAAAAGAGAGAATTGTCGGGGTGTTATGCAAGATTTTCATAATTAATGTTTAAAAATAATGACATATAAGTCGTTTCAGTCATTTATACGTTTGTCATCAAATTATTCTTGGAATAGCTAAACTCAAAAGAAAATTGGTACATACTACTCCCTTTGTATTCTTTTATTATGCCTGCTTTTACTGGGCACGTTTATTAATGCACTTCTTTAACCTTAAAAGTATGTTTGGCCTGGGCGATGCCTCGGGTCAATTACAATAAACAACTATATAATTAATCATAAATTTCATAATTCATTTTCTTACTTTTTGTATTTGTTTTGTCCATGAGAAATTGAAAAATTGACGTCATAACGTGATGAGTAAAAATAATCTTAAAGGTTTGAGTTTGAAAATAATAGCTTAAAAGGAATTGGGGTAAGATAATATGATGTCTTGTTAGTACGGTAATTATAGTGTTAGAGATGTAAATACTTGTTTAAGTCTTTTTATTTAAGTATAATTATTATAATACTTTATCATATTGTATTTGAAATATTAGACAACAAAGTTATAGTGTATTGATGGTTAAACTCTCACTTTTCATTTCAAAGGTCCCGTGTTCGACACCTAGTAGCTACACAATATTTATATTTTTCAAATTGAGAAGTTCACATGGATATAAAGCATTTGCAATAGAATTTGAGGAGAGTGCCACGTGGCATGTAGGCGTTTTTAGGAACGCCTTTTAATATATTTGTATAGATATTTTTTATTACATATAGTAAAAATTATAACGATCGAATATTAACAAAGTATTCATTGAGACAAATTAAAAAAGACCCCATATGACTATCATTTTTCTTACATATTGAAAGAATTTATAAGATTTTTTTTTTAATTGTGAATATTATCAAAATTATAAGTGAACATAATAAAAGAATACAGAGGAAGTATAAGTCATTTTAGTGCATGGCCACCCAAAAACTGATAAGACTACAGCTTGACTAATGCAATGCGTACGGCCATGGCTAAAATGGGCCTAGTCAAGTACCATTACATAATTTCCCCAATCTTCTAAATGACCAGACGACATCGTAGCTCAGCCCAAATGAGAAAATGAAACTAATGGGCCACTTAAAAGTTGCCAGTTGCCTTTGTTTGATCACTTATTTACTCTGACAAATTATCTAACTCCAACAAAACATTATCCACAATAAATAGAAGAAAAAGAAAATTCACAATTAGAACTTAGAAGTGGCTTCTCTATGAGTTGCATTCATTGTTATTCTCCATCACTTCACTTGCTTACCCTGCAAAAGCTTAGGCAGAATGCCAGAATACCAACCAAACTGTCTTGGCTCTTCTCTGGCTTCTCAACAAACAGAAAATCTAATTCTAATAATTCACAAATTGGAGTTCTTCCTTTGGAAATAGAAGATTTTCCTACTTTTACCCTTGCTGTTGCAAAACCTGCTAATACTACAGTTTTAATCCAAACAAGGTTTGTTTCTTTATATCCCATCTCCTCGCATATTTATTACTGATTTATTCTTATAATTTTCAGTCATTGCTATCACCAATAATCAATATTTAAGTGATGTGTTTGTGATAATGAACATTACCTAATCAATATCCCTCTGTCTCGTAATATAATGTACTCATGCGCCCAATTTCATGTAATCTTAAAACCAAAAATTGAAAATGAAGTAATAGTGTGATACAGATTGAGCCTAAATTAGCAATTATACACTGATTTTTTATATTAGGTAAGCGTAAGCCATATTGGTTATTGATTTATCACTCCTCGTAAACTTCCATCATATGATACATGCTAGTGAGTTTTAATGTTGGTCGTTAAATTTGCAGTGCAGTGATGATCTTTTTTTACTTGATAGCCAATTTTGTGGTGCCACAATTTATCTCCAAAAGTTTTGAGGCTGAAAAAGAGGATGAAGACGAGAAGCCTAACATCACTAATCCTGTGGATGAGGGGAAAGCTAGCTCAACAAGTACAACAACAGGGAAACGTGGTTTCAACAACACCAAGCCCAAATAAGGATCCTTTTAGTGCTCTTGTTAAATAGCAAAATCATCCTAATGTAATTTCAAATTTTTCATTCATTAGAAAGTCTGCATTTTTATAGATAACTACTTCTATATCACATGTTAGGATCATTATGCCGACAATTGCTGTCTTATTGGAGAAATTTAGAACATAAAACATGCAAAACAAATTGCATACCAAAAAGCATTTCCATTTCTGAATCCTTGAACACAACACAAGAAAAAAAATGTGTACAATTTTATTGTTGCCGATAAAATTTGGATGTAGGGAAGGTTGTGAATCTAGTGTTGGTCACGTAACATCATTGGGATTTGGGAACTACTATGCTACTGTTTCTTAGTTGCAGCATTTTCTTAAATAAAAGTCAAACTTCACGAATTTTAATCTTTTTTTTTAGTAGTAATATTATGATTTGGAATCCTATTGAATTTGTCACAAAGTATACTTTCAAAACATCAACTTCTAATAGTGCTAAGGGATACATAGTGTCGGAGACCAAGAAAAAAAAAAATCTAACTGATAGAACTATGGAGGAATATCACAAGTTACAACTATTAAGCAAAGAATTGCAGTAAAATTTGAGGAATTCGAGAAAGAATAACGGAAGAATAGATTGTAGCTAATTGTTGAATACCAAAAAGAAATTCCATTTCTGTAATGCTCTGTACTTGAGCACAAAAAATAATTACAATGTTGCCAATGAAATTTGGATGGAGGAGAGATTGTGAATTAGGTATTGGGTCACAGAACATTGTTGGGCAATAATTACATTTTGAGAATCACCAAGAGGAAGTCGTTGAATTATATCGACTTCTGGCAAGTCAGCTAGATTTGCAAGCAACTTGATACTGTGACTGCAACACAGTTTTCTCAAGTCTACTATGACACTTTGTGGCATATATGTTTCGGTGAACACTAAATTGGGATTTTTTTTTCAGCATTATTTTGGGAAATCCTTCTAACTAATAACTCTATCTAATTTACAATTGAGGGTAAAAGCAATTCTTCAAACAACTGTCCAATCATTTTCATCTGTGCCAGAAGGATTGTTAACTGAAGGTTGTGTGTTTTCAGGCTTAGGAGGTTTCTTTGAAAACAGAGATGATTTATTATCGAAAAAGTTCGAAAATGACTGACGACCAGTTGGAATGTCCTCGGCGCTATTGTTCTCCTCTGAAGATGACTTTCTTGACCTATTTTTGCGGCCAAATACCTGGGATAACTTCTTAAACCGGGATTTTGGCTCCTCCCGGAGGCATTCGCATCTTCGGGCTGCTTCATTGCTTTCATGACATCGTCTGGCCGAACAAACATTGCCTCAATTGTTTCATAAACCTGCACAAAGCGAAAAGATAATGTTGTAGTATTCATAAGATGAACTATTATTATGGAACTATTGAATATTGAAACAGAATGATCAAGTAGAACATTTTACTGTTGCATACTTCCATAATTTCTTTATGAGAGTGTTTGGTTAGCTTTCCATGGATGCAAAATAGTTCTCCCAAGGATGGAAAACATTTTCCTTTCTTGAGGAAGGAATGCATCCCCTCCATTATCATTTTTTCTTCTCTCAAACTTTTTTTGTAAGGAACAAAATGACGCAAACTATATTGCAATTGTATTTTCATTTCAAGATTGACTTGCCATGGCAAAACATTTATCATTGAAAATGTTTTCCATCTAACCAAACTCCCTCTACATGCTTTCCAGTAATCTAAGTTTTTGATGGTTTTGTACTGCGTGATTTCTCATTTCATTACTTCCTTTTTTTTTAATCCTAAGGTGACATTTATGTTACAAAAGTCTACACAAGGAACAAACTTATATCAATTCTATATCTAAATAGTCAAGCAAATAAGGGATAATGTAGTACTAGTACTCTACTCAGCATGTAATGGGAAGATCAAATCCAGCACCTCTGCATGAAAGGAAAGTAGAAGACGTACCTGGCAGATATCATCAATTTTTTCCATCCAGGCATCAACTTGACATGATGCAACTACAAAATCTTTACACTCATAGAACAGCTTTGCTACATTTTCATCTGTAGAAACCTTAGCCTCAGCAATCACTAATCCCAAACCCAGCTGTAACCAAAAGTAGTATCAAAACACAATAACAGCTCGTCCAAAAAGTTTCTCTCCCAATTAATGGATGTGCATAATGCAGTTACAGAACTTACCAAAGACTGAAATAGCTGGCCAAATAGCTGAGAAGGAGTAATGTCCTCTAGTACAGTCAGAACACCTTCCCTACAGAATGCCACATGTTCTTTCAGTTAGCTATTTCAGGAGAGTCTAGAGTAGCATCTACTGAACTTTCCCAACTTACACTGCCAAATCCTCGTCAAATTGTGGTGCTTGTCTAACAGCAGGCACAGGTTTTGCAGTTTCCCAGAGTTCTCGCCATAAATTACCTACAGGATAAGTAGTTTAAATGAAAAGGCATTCCCGCAGCAAACAACTTACACCCCATTCTTCTAGGTGTACCATACCAAAAAGAAGGTAGAAGTTAACCCCCCCCCCCGCACTCCCCCGGGAAAAAAAATCATTAATCAACAGAACTGAGTAGATGCACCATGTAAGTTCTCAGGCATCACTACAGATGACAGATCCAGCAATATAATAACAGTGAAAGAGAAAAAAAATATATCAAACAAATGCATGTTATCACCGAGTTTTTAACAATATGACCCCTAGCAGAAACATGCAAGCACCCAACATCAAGTTAAAACATAAGCTCAGATATGCAAATCAAGTAAGTTTACTTCACTTGAACTTTAGCACACAACCCCACAAGTTACTTGGGTAGATATTTATTGAGTAACAGGAGTTGCATGTCAGCATATAATACCTGACACAGTATTTTCCCAAATGTAGGTACTGAATAACAAACCCAAGTAGGCAACTCCATGAACAAAAGCCTAACATAAAATGATTTTATTCATATATAAATATAATATTTATATAAATTTATATTATAAAAAGAAAATGCTGGATTGCCAAAGAACTATTGGTTAGACAGCACATCTGGAGACTGAAGTCTTCCAACAGGGACATGCAGGATAGCACAACATACTAGAGAAAGACCAAAGTAATTGGTCGCAGACTCAGGAATGGGGGCTAACCCATGGGCCAACAATGCCATCTGTTACATGATCAGAAACTTATTTCCTTTGTCCCACTATGCCATTCATCCTTTACATTTCGAATTATCCCATTATACTGTCCTTTTCGGTTAGTAAATACATATTCACTTGGTAATATTTGACCATTCTTATATACTAACACGCTATCGGTTGAGCTATACTATTAATTTTACTTCTTAAAATTGATCAAAAGTCAAACAGGAGTTACAGGACATGGGACAGGAGTCTTAATAAAAATTTGAAAATGAACTAATAATAAGAAATAACTAACAAGCCAACTTCAATCATTGCCAGTGACTGATCAAGTGTCAGCACTAAGTGATGATAAACCAAGAAGTTCAGAAAGCTTGAATAAGTAGCATGAATAAGCTGAGTTGAGCTTAAAATATCAATTGACTACCCACAAAAAATTAACTAATATGCCCAGGTGACAAGCGCACCTTCTTTCTGCATACGTCTACTTAAACGACCTCTGGAAGATGTTGAATCACCTCCACCCGTACTTGCATCAGAGTCATTACCAGACTCATTTTCCGTCCAATCAGGAGGAGAGTGCCATCTTACGAAGTCTTCAAGAATACATCCAGGATTTGCAGCCTGATACAAGATTAATAAAAGAATTTAGCAGCATTTACATATGGAGACTAGTTACACTATCAAACGATATAAGAAAATCAGAAGAGGTCATCTCTCAAGCACTGGACAAACCTTGAAAGCTTGCATATCAGAGAGAAGCTGGGAACAACCAGCACCAACACTGCAAATAAGTAATAAACAAGCCTCATGAAACTGAAACAAGACATAATCACAGGCCAAATCAAATTTTGACTTCTACAAAGATATGTCAAAATAGGTGAGGTCATAATGACCGAACACTCAAATTTATGATCCTAAACTGACCCCCTACGGTCACATGCTCTGTTATCTGAACTTGCTTACTGCCATATTTGTAAAGAGTAAAGCCCTCTGGTAATTTCAAGTTAAGTTGACCCAATTAAAATCCATCAGTTCTGAGATCTGAGATGCTTATCAATTTCATCTTAATATGCCGTTAGATCAATTAGCCGATACTCGTTCTGAAAAGTTACACACCAGTGGGAGACTTCATGATGTAGATTTGAGATCTTCCGGAAGGGTGTAGCAGCAGTCTCATTTTCTTGAGGACAGATACTGTCCCCAGGCTTTAACAGAATGGCAAACTTCAGCAAGACAACCTTGCATGAATTGCAATGGGAGATTTACATATTTTATCTGAAGTTGTAAAAGAAGTGTTCATAAAATTTGATATATTCCATCTTAAACCCAGATTTTCAAGCAGCTAGTCTGTCAGCAAAAATTGGATCGTCCTGAGCCAGAAACGTATTGACATGCTGTAGTAAACAGAATTTGTTCTTCAAACTTGATAACAAGATAGAGACGACAACTTTACAAAATAAGATGGAACATTTGATGATGCTCACCTCCCTGTCTGGAGAACAAACTCTTCAGCTTCCCGGGCAAGATCTTCAGTTAGCAATGGTCCTTCCTGCAGATGCACAGTTAATATCTCAACAAAAGAAACTAAAAGTCTAAAAGAAAACATCATTTAGCATACTAAATTGAACAAACCTGTGTCAAGGGAGCATACACAGGCTCTCCAGTTTCCAACAGTGTCAAATTGTCAGCCTGGTGACTAACTCCCAATCGTACAACAAGATCTCCAGTACTTGTTTTGGCATATGGAAAAGATCCTGAAATTATTCTTTCAACTGAGGAAGGCACTCCATCAGCATCACATCCAGCTTCGCTGATTAAAGATTCCAATGAGTCGGTAGCAATAGCACGACGTTTCTTCCTAGAAAGACAGCAATTCATGAGTTGCATTTGTTGATAGAGCAGACAGAAACTCAAATCTGGTACTTCTTCAAGAGGAATGCCAGGTATAAATTGCTCTTCCAACCAAAGTCTTCTGAGCTGCACATATAGAAAATTGAGTTTCATAAAGATATATAGTGATTCTTGATTTACCTCATGAAGGATTTGGAATTACCACATTTTAGTTTGAAATCCAAGGGTAAACCGTAAACATAGGGAGACATGGAGAAAACAAAACACGTATTAAGCTACAAATAAAGAAAACACTTAGCATCACAACTTAGTAGTGGACACAATGTTAGAAAGAGATCATTAAAATAAGCACTTGAAAACATCAAATTTAGGAACATATAGTGTACCGACAAATAGACATTTGATAGCAACAAAGCCTGCATAATATGAGACATTACTTGAGATAAAATTAAGTTACATGAATGACTTACTTCAGCGAGAGTCCTGCACCAAAATGATGCCATCTTCCGCAGCGTCTTAATGCTTCCCATGACTTCGAGACTTTAACAATCAAGCTTTGTGGTGGTGCACCACGAATTTCTCTTGGTAATGCCATGGTGGTAGGCAGACTTTCAACAGAAAAGCCAACTTTCCTACCAAGATTAAGTCCTTCTGCGAACATCTTCCAGATATTACGATGGAAGCGAGATATCACCAAGGGATAATTGACCAGTATTTGATTTGAAAGGTTATTCTCAATAATAAGTACTTGACCCAAAAGCAGCTTTGTACTTACCAGCATCAAGTATATACTGAATCAAAGCCCAAGCTTCATCGTCACTGAACTCAGAAGGGACCTTTTCCTCCTTCTCCCGGAGCACTAAAGACTTCACGGCAGAGATGCCCAAACTTGCTCTTTCTCGAACTGGGGAAGAGCTTGCAGATGATGTCAGAAAATCTTTTACTGACCTATAGTTCTTTTCTGATCTGCCAAGTACCGAAAAAGAGTAAAATTACAGAACATACTGAAATAACTAGCTTCCACCAGATAGGCTGAAAGGAAGCGCGGGATAGTCCCGCCGTGAAATGGATTTTTTAAACTACGAGATGAGATACAAAACTTATTAACAGCATCCCTAACCTAAAAAGGGTACTTTTTTTACCCCAGACTAGATATTATTATATCAAGAACGAAATGACTAAATGACACATAAATAACAAGTATTTGCTTATGTTACATTTTTGCACCATAAAAAGACGAAGAAACAAATACTGGAAAATGCTACTAGTTGGTTTGACAGTAGTGATTAATAAAATGTAATAAACTGGCCAAAGGTAGGGGTACCAGGCATGAGGAATAAACTTACTCGATGGCAACAGCCAGTTGCTTCAGCACAGATGCAGGTGGGATGATATCTCTGTTGTTGGCATCTGAACTATCAGCAGGTGAAGATGTCTCCAAAGCCTGAACATAAAACATTCATCTCAAGTTGAATCAGAATCATGAATTCCAATCAAACAATGACAGGGCCAGATGTCAGGACTTGATGAAGAAAAAATAATGAGGATCTAATACGGTAGTATCAACATGCCATTATAATATGCGGTTGAATTCCCACCTTCCTCATTCTCTCTCCCTCTATTAAGCACTCTAGAGGATAAGTGGAAAGATGATCATCATCTCTCCCTCTATTGAGCACCCCGGACAATAAGTGAAAAATTGACCATTCAAGTAATTATGTGTGTTTGCAAATGTTTACGTTTCTTTGATAAATTTCAGTTAAAGCTGTGTTATAACTTTACCAATGTATAAAAAAGTTCAAGGTGCACTTAAGAATCCTAGTGCGCCTAGGTGCCCCTCAATTGCACCTCACTGCGCTTCATCAAAGTGAGATGCAACTAAGGAAACTTGTAAAAAATTGACTTAAAAAGAAAATGTGAGCTATTTTGTATGCGTAGGTGGGCCTTGGTACTCCTCGGTGCGCTTTTTTGCGCCTCGAGTGGGCCTCTTTGAAATCGCCTTGCCAAGCACAAACAAAACGCTTAATCCCAATCTTTGTGCGCCCTAGCACCACAAGCAGTCAAGCACCCTTCTTTACATAGTGAGCTTTACCCTTAACCAACTAAATAAATCTACTCTAGACTGGATAACATTAATCCAATAACAATCTTATAAGGTCTCTCAACATAAAGCGGACCATATGCACATAGCAAGCATACACGTTTTCTTTCGTCTTTGTCAGATACTTTTCTTGACCAAATATTACCAACTTTCACCAGAAACCTTACTCTCAAGTCTCAACCAAAATGTTAGATATATAGGCTATGGGGGTTAATGCAGTGTCCAAACTCCAACATCAGTATTAATTGATGCTTTTTTATTTTTTAGCTCAGCTAGTACATAATCATTTGAATAAACTCATAAAGAAATGTTTGGTAAGTGGTTTTTTCTATAAAAAAAATAATTGGCTTTTTGCTGTTTGATGCATTGAAACAGCGAAAATGTATGTTAGTCATTAGCTTTTCACTTGCCTTAACAGAGTAAGTATTTTTCAGTACTTTTGGTTGTTTTTTGTTATTACAGATGATCTTACCAAATATTTGTAACTAAAACAACGAGTACAAGCAGCTAAATCTACTAGCTAGTTAAACAGGCAAAGTGACCAGAAAACATCTCATTGCCCTAGTTCAACAAAAGTGGCTTTTATGTATGACCACAAACATGAATCTTACATATTATTTTTTGGTAGCTATGCAGCAAGAATTTAAAGTAAAAGGTTGCTTCCTAATTTAGGCTATTTATTGAGGATTGTCGTCTACTCCTTATCCAGATGCCGAGCAATGAGTATGACTACACAAATGTGACTAGACAGTAGCAAGAAGCTAGATCTCAATCCTCCTCACAATTTCAAATCAGAATAATGTAGAATAGCAACGTTTGACATAGACAGTAGAGTATTTCACCTTCGCTTCCGCAGCAACTTTTTCGTTGTAAAGATAAATATTTTCATCATATATAAGAAAGGACATCTTTAGATTCTCAACGTTCTCTGTGCCTTCAGTTCCTTTTCTACCTCTTCCAATATTCCTCAATCTCTCATGCCATTCCTGCTTTGTTCCTATATTAGGCGGCTTCCATCGGGTTTTTTTTGAATCATTGAGACCCTATCATGACAAAGTGGTCAAAACATAGAAGTCTTTCAGGTGTGATCATATATACAAGTAATACAACACAGAACATTATCAATATGAACACAAACTTATGGTTAACAAATTGGTGTGCTATGGAATAAATTATGTCATTAACACAACTCAGTGAGTACACTTCCATCACTAACAAAAAACTTGATGTTCTACTATGAATATCCATCTCTCCCGAAGCACATGTTCTAGGTTCTAGGTTCCATTCTCACTCCATTCACTCCGCCTAAGCTCGCTAACAAGTATTTGAACTGCTTATAAACAAACCTAATAGAAACTAAAATTCACACCTTTGTTGAGGAGAGCAGTGTGATTCTATAATTGATAGGTATGAAATTACTAATCCTATCCTAATAACAAACTTCAAGTACGCTAGCGCAGAAAGAGTACTACTCCTTCTGTCTCAAAGCTAAAGTTAAGTATTGAACCCCTCTATCTCCAATAACTTGGGTGCCAAGACTGCGAACTCCCATAGCAATAGGAAAAAGGTATAGATAGAGTAACAAAACAAAATGTCCTTATGATCAAGGTTAATCTCAAATGTATGGATTTCCTCTACTTTTAAAAGTTATAATAATTCAATTCTCCGCCCCAATCTTGTAGAACAGATAAAATGATCCGATTTCGACACAGGAATTTTTTTTAAGAAAAAATGGAGCTTCAACTCTGCAATGCTGACTTAAAATTGAATTTAGCATTTGCATTTGAACTCTTCAGTCTGACAATACTTTTTTTTTGGTCAATTTCGCCAAATTTCACAGAAAATTGATAATTCAACTGCAATGCGGAATTCAAATTAAAACATGAAATATCAACACAAATCAATCAGTGTCAATGAACCAAATGCAAATTCGCCACATCAGAAACGCAATTCACACAATCAATTGAAAAACTCCAATTGATAATTTTAAATTTTTTTATTAATATTACACTTATAATGTTATAAACTACAAAAGAAAGATTCAAATGACTGACCTTTATTTCAGCCTCAGAAGGCGATACATCCTCTTCAAATTGACTACCAGAAGAACTCTGTCTACAAAACTCATCCGAATCTAAAATAAAAAATTCCACAAAAATAAAGGAAAAATATCAAAATTTTGCGCTTCTTTCGATGTTATTCTCCGAATATTTTATTCAACAAAAAAATCACCTAAAATTGATGCTATCTTGACTGAAGAGAAAATATAGAAAAAAAGAGCGAAAATGGAGGTTAAAAAGAAAAAAAGGTAGGATGAAAAGTAGGAGAGAGAAAATCAACCTCGAAGATCGGATTTTAAATCAATGAGAACTCTCTCCGCTTTAGCAGCAGCGGAATGAAAGGCTGTCCTTGCCTTTGAAACAAGCGATCCTCCCTCCATTGTTTTTATTTTCACTTTCTCTCTCTTCAAATTCTCAAATTGCGCTGATTTCGCCGATTTCGACGCTCATTTTTGGTTTCCTTTTATACTGCGCAGCAGGAGAGAGAAAATGAAAATTGATAGGAGAAAACGAGGAAGAAGAGATGGGGTGTATAGTAGTCAAAAGAGAGAGAGATTATGGATTTTTTAATTTTAAATTTTGCTTTCTTTCTCTTTTGGGATTTGATTTATTGGGGGAAAAGTTTTATCTGTTTGTTTAATCAGTCAAGATTTTTTAACTGTACAGCTTTTGTTTTCATGATGACGACTGTGATTTTACTTTTTTGTTGCTGTGAGTGTGGAGTGAATGGACTTCGTCGTTTTCATCGCCAACAACTAAACGCGGATCACCGTAATACGAAGTATCTGTCAAACTCTCACAAATGGATTGGGTTGATAACACTATCTTTAACGAAATTGGGGATTAAAGTAGTTGGCTAGATATTCGACTTTTAAATGGAAGGTTATGGATAAAATTTCATCGAGCTTATTTTAAAAAAGATTTTCTCTATTCCCCCTTTCTAGTCATTCTTCTTAACAAAAAAAAATATATCTTTAATTTCAAAAACTAGAGAAGGTTTAATATTTAATTATTAGAAATCTAAATGTGAAGTAAAGAAAGTTGTGCGGTTTGCATTTAGTGCAATTACGTAAATATTTCACAAGTTCATATTCCAAAATTTAGATGTCTAGCAACTCTGAGGACTGAGAATTTCTCAAAAGAAAAATTAATTAACACTAGACTCCCTCTTTGCTTTTTTTTTCTTTTTCTGGAGGGGAAAGATAAACTCATAAATAGAAAGTCATGCTGCATCCAGTGGCGGAGCCACTAAGTCACAAGGGGTAGCAGATGCTACCCCTGATTTTCTTACAAAAAAATTGAGTTCTAAAAAAAACAGAGAAATAAAGAGAAAGAGAAACCTTCAAAAAAACTGAACTGAAGCCCTAGCCCCTAATGTGTAGCAGACTCTCAGCTTCTTCTTCTTCCTTTCTCTCTCGTCCATTGGGGCTTTTATAGTTATCATTTATTCGATTATCTACAAACAAATCAAAGGTTCCATTTTTTATTCCCCTTGATGCAATTTAGGATTTTTTTTCAGGTTCAATGTTAAATTTGGTGGTGATTTATTTATGTTTAGGCTTATCAGAATGCATTTGATTTTGGAAACCTGCCTTTCGTTATTATAGTTCAGGTTTTTGTTAAATTTCTGTGGTTTTTAAGTGCTACAAAATAAATAAATTTTTCATCTTCTTCTTTCCTTTTTCCTGGATTCATTTCTTCTTCTTGTTTTTTTACCAAAAAATTATAATAGTGAATTTAAAGATTTGTGAATACTAATAAGTGAATTCTAAAATGCGGGTTTCTAATTTTTTTGTGTGTGCACTAATAGGCAAATTGTGATGTTGTGAATTGTGAAATTAAATGTGTCAGATTACTTTGTTAGTTTTCTAATGTTGAATTACCATGGCAGTAACAAAATTCTAGTTAAAATTTATTAAAGAACTATTTTTACGTATGTTATGCATGTGTATAATCAATATATTTTAGAATTATGATAAGATTACAAGAGACTTATTTCAGAAATGACACATAATAAAAGTCGACATAATTTTAATCTAAAATTTCCTCCAACTCAACTGAACCAACAAACTTTTATCCATCAAGTATTCCTTTCCAAAATCAAGAAGATGAATTATAATTTGGAAAACTCAACATGAAAAACTACTTTTAGGTTGTATTTGAATTTTATAACTTTCCAAATTTTTGATGATTTTTTTTCCTTATATTTGATACAATAGTTATCAATATTATGCTACCCCTCACTCCAAATCCTAGATCCGCCACTGGCTGCATCTAATCATCTACCATTGATAGTAAAGTAAAACGAAACACAACAGAAATTGATCAAATAAAGCTCCTCTACAAATATAACTATGATAATAATGAACCAAATTTGACAATATAGGAAATCCTTTGTTTGTTAGTTGAATCATGCAGTCTTCTATGAGAGCCGTTATCATCCTGACATAGTTTTGAGAATATATCTCTTTATTGGACTGCATGGATTTCGTATGAAAACTCAATACTGATTGCAAATTTGTACAATAAACCATCAATAAATTTCATCTTTGCAACAAACCATAAAAATTGAACTTCAAAATTTTACAAGGGGAACTAACTAATCAAATTCTAAATTCCCACTAAAGGAGACAAAAAATACAATAGTTGGGTTGAAAACTCTCCACCAGACATAGAAAAAAGACTTCCTCTTCGCTTTCCATAAAGGAAGAGTTCACAGGATTGACAACGTTGGAGAAGAGGTCATGGGCCTCATGGCTTTTTGGCTTTATAGATTAACTTAATTAATTGATGACTTCATGTCTTGATGTATTTAGAAAATTGCTTTTTGAATAGGTCTTTATAGATATAGATCATACAGCACTAGAAGCTTATGTCAAGATATAGATTGGGTTGGTTAGCACTTAGAGATTAGCATGCATAAGTGCACAACATATTCTTATTGCGGGGTCTTTACTCTTTAAGCAATTAGCCAATTACTGCACTAGAACTCAGAAGCTTATGTCAAAACTGTTGAATTGTGTTTCTAAGTTCTAACCCCATACTGACGATTGGGAATTATTTTCATTTCATCAAACGATTTTAGAATAGTCTTTATTTTCATTTCATAAAACTAACGTGGGTTGGTTATATACTACTAGCTTTTTATGCACGCTATGCGTGCGGTGACATTTTGGACATAATTATTGCTCGGGAATAAAAGAATCAAAAATAAAATTATGAAAGTACGTATTTAAGTTCACCTCCATTTGATGAGTAAGATTTGAATACTTACAAATAATATTTAGGAAAAATTGTTTGGAATAAGTAAACCTTTGCGCGGTGTTCTTAAATTAAGTCAACATTTGGATTATCTTAGATTAAGCAAATATTACAATTACTTAAAAATTTAATTGAGTCAAAAATAAATGTTACCTGCAACAGTAGGTAGCAGCAGGTAATATGCTGATGTGGCAAATGCCGTTGGCCCGTTGGGTTTTATTTTCATCAGTCTTAGCAACTCTCAATTTCTGCCAATTTCTCTCTCCTCAACAAAACTTCCCAGATTCTATCTCTTAACAACAGCCTTCAGATTTCTGCCTTTCTTTCTCCCTCCTCCCCACCACAAGCCCCACCCTAGCTCCACCACCCCACTAAACCAACCTCAATCCCCCACTACCAAAAGCACACCAAACAACTCTACAGCAGAACAAGAGGAAGCCACCTAACCTCGGTGGAGTCGGATTCTGAGGGAGAGGTGTTCGCAGGGGGTGGGGGAGGTGTTCGCAGAGATGAGGTGGGGGTGGTCAAGGAGAATAACAAAGTTTCAATTTTTAAGGAACAAAATTCACACTAATCAACAAAATTACCATTTTTAAGCAACTCTAATATAATGCGCAACTACAACACTTAAAGGAGCAAAATTTAAACATGAAACGCAATTTCACACCCAATTTCTTCAGCATTCAACTGAAAGGAGCAAAATTTGCAACATTTCAAAGCATGCTTTTGTTCGAAAAAATCCTCTAACTATTTCAGTCATCATCGAACAACTTCAAACAAAAAAAAAAGATGAAGGTGAAGAGTTACCTTTTTCTGCCTTCAGATTTCTTCTAAACGTTCAAAATTTAGCTTCCCTCCCAAGCTTTGGCTTTCCTCTACAATGGCGTAAATGGGTGAGCAGAGATTAGGTTAGGAGTCAATATGGTAGGTTACAGAGGAGAGAGAGAGAAATGGGTGAGCAGTTGAAAAAAAGGGGGGAAAAGAAGTCAAGGGTCATTTAGGATGGGTTCAACCGGTAAGCAGTAAAAAAACCCAATCAAAATTTAAGTAATTGTAATGTTTGCTTAATCTAAGATAATCCAAATCTTGACTTAATTTAAGAACACCGCGCAAAGGTTTACTTATTCCAAATAATTTTTCCTAATATTTAAAAACATTTTAATAAGTAAGTATAAGTGATGAAATTGCATATCCGAGTAATGAAGAAAACACAAGTCTGCTCTCGCAGTGCAGAAGGAAAGAACCTTCCAATCTCAAGGTTGGGGGTTCGATCCCCACTAGAAGACTTTGTGAGAGGATTCCCTTACCAACCCCCTCCACACTCTCAAAGTGTCCCGCCCGCAAACCTGCGTAGGGTTAACATGCGAGCTCCGGCCTAAGAGGCCCTTCATCTTATCGGGCCCTGGGGTGGGCAGCCCCCAAAATAAAAGATAACGAAGAAAATTGGTTTTTTTTTTTTGGAGTTTGTGTTTGTAATTAATTTTGTATTATGGCAAAATTTATTTGAGTTTGAATATGAGTTGTCTCTAATGTCGTGTTTTTTTATTGTCTATGGTATTAATTTTTGGTAAGTTCTTGATTATTAATTTTTTTAGTTGCTTGGAAGTACATGTAATTTGATTGAATCTTTTTTATTGACAAGTTTATGTGGTTGACCATTTTATGAGTTGATTGGGTTTAATAGAGATTTGATTGAATTTTTTTTGGCAAGTTTATGCGTGTAATGATTTTTGATTTACTGTTGGAGGGTGTAGTTGGATTGTAATATTCATGTTGTGGAGGGGTGAATATGTAAATTCATAGGGGGGCACCATTACTCCCCCTTAGCTTATATAATAGAGATCTATACTTCCATTTTTTTTAAACCTCAGTAATAGTCAATAATTCTGTTGTTTCTACTACTAAAATATATGTGGATCTCACATTCTCTTTTCTTCATTCAACTACATTTCATTATCTCCTATCATATCAACCTTTTTTGAAAACCAAATAATTATTTATTACCGAAATTTTGTTATCTTAGTAATTAAGTATCCACTGCTCCACACTATTTTGGGATGGGGAAATATATGATATGATCAAACGTTGTTGTGATATTACTTATTTCGATCTATGGGTCTACTAGTTTACTATTTATGCAATCTAATTATTCAAACACATTCTCACCATAATTTTATCTATATATGTAGTACAAGAAAAAAAAAACACCTTTATTATGATCTTATTAGATTTGACCTATTGTGCATAGTAGAATCTCATATTTTCATAATGTTTACTAATACATGGTCAAAGATATTGATGATGAAGGTCGTGTACTAGAGACTATAAAAAAGAAATGGACAAGAATTCACCATATACATATTTTTCTCTTCAATGAATAGCGACACCTTCTCTCTATATAGGTTCAGATGACTAGGTTGGTCTTGATCTGCTGGTGTACTTGATTCACAGGTCCTTCCTCTAGGCACCTGGTTCCAACCTATCCTGCTGGATGGACGCTTTATACTACTGTCTTTTTAGTTGTCAGTTTCACTCTTGCACTGTTTACAAAACCTGCATTGACCATCATTTTTACAATATGAAAACAAATGTTATTATGTAAAATGTAATTAATTTGTGTCAGTGTATATTTTCAAAAATCAACTTTTTATAATTTTATGAACAAAAAGGTATACATATATATTAATAGTGACATGATGTAAAAGTCAAAATTATTTAGATAACAAAAGATGAAGGATCAAATGAGGGAGAAAGTGACATGATATATGTTGTAGGGTAGAATGCCAACACATAGATAGTGCACACGCTTTGCACCAAAAGGATCATACACACGGATCAAAATACAGAAAAATAGTAACAAAATGCATACTTGCGGATTTAAAATTGGCATAAAAATGAACATTAAGTAAAAAGAAAAAGTATCTAATAGGGGTACCAATTCCTTAAATGTTTTTTTTACGTCATACATAATGTTCTTTTACAGTGGAAATAAAAATAACGATCAAATTAAGATACAATGTGCATTTAGAATCTAACATTATAATAATTAACTATACCACATTATGTTTTATTAACCTAAGACACAATGTTAAAAAAAAACTAAGACTAAATGTACATTTTAAGGGTGCGTTCTCTTCACCTTAAAAAATTAAGTTTCAGGTCCAATAAGTTCAGTTCAGTTCAGATAAGTTCAGTTCAGTTCAGATAAGTTTCAATCAGGTCCAATCAGGGCAATAAGTTCCAATCAGGTCTAATCAGATCCAATAAGTTCCAATCAGGTCTAATAAGGCTCAATAAGTTCTAATCAGGTGCAATAAGTTTCAATCAGGTCTAATCAGGTACAATAAGTTCCAATAAGGTCAAAATAGTCAATGATCAATAAATATTTGTATTATTGTCCATTGTTTTATTATTCATATCACTATTAGTTGATTATGTTATTATTAGAATTTTAATTAAAGTACCACAATTATTATATCGTATTATACTTGTGTTATTGTCTATTATTTTATTATTCATATTACTATTAGCTGATTATATTATTATAAAAAAATATTATAATCATGGTTAAATAAGGTTAACAATAATAATCATCATAATTACAATATTTTGCAATTCGTCTTTAAATAACTAGAGATAACATGTTTTCGTTACTAATAACAATGAAAGATATAAATGTTATCAATTGATTGCTTCATTATCATCACCGAAGTATCTTTGTTCATCGGAGTATTTTTCTTCATCTTCTACATCCTCCTCATCAATCAATACGTGTTCTTCACCAACATCCAACCATATTTCATCTGCAATTTTTCTGTTAGTGCAAAAAAAAAACTTAATTTATAATCATAGTTAAATATTGCTTCAAATAGTTGATAGCAAGAATATGAAACCTGGAGGTGGGTGGTGAAATCCCATATTAGGATCGCTTAAACAATGCCTCAAAACCGCCGTGTCATATGCACTTCCTTCGAATCCGACACAAACGTACATGAAAAGCATATCAAAAGAACAAGAAGCTAACACATTACATGTTTTGTTTCCTTTACGACCTCTAAATGGTTGTGCAGCTTTGTCTCCACTATTGCATCTATGTGGGTGCCATCTAGAGCACCAATACAATAATCCTACGTAGAAACCTTAATCATAACGAAATGGCAATTATCTTAATAACAATATTGAAAAAGTTAAGGGAAGTGATTATTACCTTAAAGAAAGGCCAAAACTAAGTGGAGTGAGAGATAATTTTTTCCATATGTGGCAATTTCTCACTTGTTAGCAATAAATGTTAATCAACTTTTGGTTTTCTACTAGTGCTTTATGAAATCAAAACAAGACTATTAGATATATTAGTGGTGAAAGTTATGTATAGGCAAGTATATAAATAGTATATTTTTTTTGTTAAATTGTTTATCATAAGAGATAATTAATAATAATTATTTTCTTAAAGGGTGAATTTTAATAATTATTACTTCATAATAAATTTTGAGGGGTAGTATTTACGTTAGGGGTAATATTTATGTTATTACTCATCAATTTTTTTGTCTAATAAGGTCAAATAAGTTCCAATTAGGTCCAATAAGGTCTAATAAGTTTCAATCAGGTCCAATAAGGTCTAATAAGTTTCAATCAGGGCCAATAAGGTCTAATAAGTTCCAATCAGGTCAATAAGTTTCAATCAGGTCCAATAAGTTCCAATCGGGTTCAATCGGGTCCAATAAGTTGAATCGGGTCCAATCGGGTCTAATAAGTTCCAATCGGCTCGGTTCGAGTCCAATAAGTTCGGTTCGGATAAGTTCAGTTCAGTTCAGGTCCAATAAGTTGAAGAGAACGCACCCTTAATAAGGAACTCGATGTTTTTTAAATTGCCCCATTCTACTGATGTTTGATTATTTTTTTTTTTTGAGGGGACTGATGTTTGATTTTTGATAATATGACTCGAGTTTAATTTTTTTTAATACTTGAAAAATGTTCATTTGTGTAAGATATAATGTTCAAAATTAAGTGGTCAAATGTGATAAGTATGGAATAAGTCAACACTTATCCACTCCTTCATGATATACTTTGTTATACAATTTTATCTTCTGTTACACTTTACTTTACGTAATCTTATATAGCTACTTCTTTTTCTACTTTATAAAATGTACACTAAGAATTAACGATATATAATATTTGTTCTCCCCAACTTAATTTCGGTTCGGTTCGGCCCGCTGCAACCGGTTCGCGTCCGCTCCAATCGCTTCGGCTCCTAATTTATTTCTCTGATAATAAAACAACGATAATAATTATTATTATTACAATTACGATTATTTTATCATTAATATTATTATTATTATTATTATTATTATTATTATTATTATTATTATTATTATTATTATTATTATTATTGTTTAGGGCAAATTTCACACTAAGGCTAATTTGCTTGGAGAGGGGGTTGATAATTAACTTGCGAATAAAAGTAAATTGCACAAAGTAAAGTTGCAAGAAATAAAGGAAAGAACACAACAAGTTTTACGTGGAAAACCCTTTGGAAATGAGGGAAAATCCACGGGAGGATTTGTATCCTACCAATTCACTAAGTTGCTCGAGTTTGTGAGAGAGTACAAGTATTAGCTAGAGAGAGTTGAGAGAGCAGTCAGTAGTCGTTTACAATGCACGAGCTAGTAGACTATTTATACTAATTTACAATATATACGTTGCTTGCTAGCCGTTTTCTCCCATAGGTGCTGATTGGTGGAGATCCTATTTTGATGGGATTGCCCAGAAATATCTTCAAGCGGTTGAACTCTTATCCCACGTCTTCCTCAACGCTGCGCACATCCTCCTACGAAGTAGGGATCTTCAAACTGCCCAGCCACGTCATTAATCCTTCTCCTCTTCAACCGTCCATTTGAACGCTGCCATTTCATCATTCACACTAACACAATATGACTTTGTAACTTGTTGCCAAGTAAGAAGAATTCACCCCATAACAATAGCCCCAAATTTTTCCTGCTTGGGCGGCAAACTAAGGACGGAAAAATTTCAAGATTTTAAAAAGAAAACTGCCTTGGAGAACACGCGCAATTATGACGGTTTCTTGCATGGATTGATTAGACATCTAACTTATCCCTTCTTCTATAAATGCAGGACATTGTTTCGAGATAAAATTCCTTTAACTTTCTTGCACAATTCAACTCCTTCCTTCATCCAAGTAAAAACCTCATCTTCCCTTCTGGTTTTGATTTGCGTTTTTTCCTTCAAGTTATTTTTCGATTTTGCAAAATTATGCCTTTGTTGTCTTTTTCTTCCTTTTTCGCCATGACTAGAGCAAACCCTAGGTCTTCTTCAAGAAACAGTTCCTCCCCTGAAGGAGCAAATACCTTTCGCCCTTTAGAAATTTTAGAAGACAAGAACCTTTACCCCAGCGTGCTAATTGCAGCCGACTTGCAAACTGCTAGAAAGAATTATGGTTTTCCCCCTGGCGCTGTGATTAGGTTGCCAATAAATCACGAAAGGTTGGATTGGGTTTGCCCATGTTGGTTGGTTTTCTATGACTACCCTTTTGCCAAATTAGGACTAAAATTCCCTTTTTCACCTTTTATCCGCCAGTTCTTTGTTGTAACTGACATGGCACCTTGCCAACTTCTCCCCGGGGCATGGAGGATTTTGACGAGTATAGAAACTTTAAGCAAGAATATAGGTATTGACTTCACAATAGATGATTTGGCCTTTACTTACCAAATCAAAACTTTTGGGAAAGGGAGATTTACCCTCAAAACTAACGAAGGCAAATATGCACTGGTAGAGAAAACCGACAAGGGTCGAGACAGGGGCTGGGCCGCAAGATACTTTTTTGTAAGAGCAGATTTTGTGGGTGATTTTGGTTGTTTTTTCAAGGATACTTGGATATCTGAAGGTAATTTGCCTAATTTGTTGTGAATTTTGCATACTAATTTTTGACAATTTGCTTACACTTTTTGTTGGGCAGGCGCTTCTCTGCATTCTTCTGGGCGCGAACAATCGATCGGTTTTACAGACTTGATCTTTGCTCTCAGTGCTGAAGATAGGACTTTCCCTATTGTTCCCACCCATCCTGGTGCCAACTTGCCTGCACAAGCATATTCATCCGACTCTCCAAAAAGAAGAAGTACCAGAACTCGCTCGACCTCTAACATGTCTTCTGGTATGCAAGCACCTTTTTATTTCCTTGCATAGTTCCCCTTTATGAGTTGCTTATTTCTTCCTCTCTTGTTGGTAGAAACTTCTGCATCACAGCGAACTGCTCCAATTTCAAACTCCTACTTGATTTCAAGGATGCGCAACAGAAGTGGAGTTTTTGCTACCCCTCCTGTGCCTTCTGCAACGATCCGTCCACCTGATTCTCAGCCCCTTCGCTCAATTGCAACACCAGCGGCTTCTACGTTGACTGGGCAGAAGAGAAAGAATATGGAAATCGAAATCCCCGAAGACTTCTGCTCCGTTGCTGCTGAAGCAACTCCGATATGGCCAAGTGCCAAAAACTTGTGGTTTCCTGCTGCGAAGTCGCATCACGAAACTATGACACATGCTGTCATCGCATATGAGGGTGTCAGCTTATCTGTCCAGGTTAACTTTATTCCCACCTCTTACTATTTCCTCGTTTTTGCTATATAATGACTTCTGGTGCATCTTGCTTTAAGTGCATGCAAGCCTTCATCGCCACGCACCAAAACTTATCTGACTTGACCACTAAAGTTGCCGCCCTTACCAAGGAGAAATAAGAGGCTGAGGGAAGATGCCAACATTGGTTGGACCAGCTGACGAAGGAGCAAGCAGAAGTGCAGCGTTTGAAGATAGAGGTGGAGAAGGCTGTTGAGGAAACCGAGATGAAATTTAACGAACTTCTTGACAACGCTGGCATGCAACTGTGGTTAGCCAGGATTGAGGCTATGGAGGAGTATGCTGCTGGCAAGCACTTGGAATGGAACCCCGCTGCGAAGAGGTTGGCCTATGAAGAGGCCAAAAAGAGCCAAATTGTAAAGGTTGTCGCCGCTCTTGAAGAAGTTACTGACTACGCTTCTACTCATGCAGCAGCTTCTGTGGTTGGCGCACATTCCCGGCCTATTGATGTTGATGCTGACAAGCCCCGGGATAATGTCGTTTAATGCTTGCTGCCTTCTGCTTAGGATTTAAAAACAATGTTTTATTTTGTATGTTATTGCTTTACTTGCTCATGGGAGCAAGGTTTAATTTATTAGTGTGTTTGGTATTTGCTCATAGGAGCAACTTTAATTTGCGTGCTTCTTCTGCTTGGCGTGATCTCTGATTTCATCGATGGTATCCAAGTTATGTGCTAATTCTGCATCAATCCTGCTTTCTGTCATGAGGCCAAACCTTGCAGTTGGCATGTACACTTCAGCTGGGATAACTGCTTCGCAACCAAAAACTAAAGAATAAGGAGTTTGATTAGTTGTGTTCTTGGGAGTTGTCCTATCTGCCCAGAGGATTAGAGGCAACTCGTCAGCCCATCTGCCACCTGCTTCGTCGATGCGCTTTTTGATGTTGTTGACGACGATTTTGTTGCTAGATTCAGCTTGCCCATTAGTTTGCGGGTATCTTGGTGTTGAAGTGTCTAGTCTGATGTTCCATTTTTGGCAGAATTTTTTCGTCTTGCCGCTTATGAATTGTGATCCGTTATCGCAAATTATCTCTGAAGGGATGCCAAACCTGCATAATATGTTGCATTTTATAAAAGATATTACCTCAGTGTCGGTGATGTTCCGATATGCTTCCGCTTCAATCCATTTGGAGAAGTAATCTGTCATGGCTAGCATGAATACGCGTTGCCATGGAGCTTGCGGAAGTTTGCCAACGATATCCATTCCCCACTTCATGAACGGCCAGGGCGCCAGGATTGGGTGAAGTTGCTCAGCATGCTGGTGTGAGACTGCAGCGTGTCTTTGGCAAGCATCACATTTTCTAGCATACTCCATGGCATCTTTTCTCATAGTAGGCCAGAAATAGCCCATCTTGAGTGCTTTATTAAATAGACTCCTTCCTCCAGCGTGGTTGCCACACTCGCCATCGTGTAGTTCGCGCAAGACAATGGGTACATCTTGCCTTTTGAGGCACCTCAAGTAGGGACCTGCAACTGACTTGCGAAACAGTACGTTATCGATTAGGATGAAGTGGGATGCTTTTACCTTGAAAGTTCACAGATCTCCGAGTTGCTGGGGTAAGATGCCTTCTTTTAGCCATTGAACGTACTCCTCTGTCCAGTCTGCGTCTTCGCAGGCAACTTCAATGCTGGTTTCATTTACTGGATGTCTGTCAATTGTAGGTTGCAGGATATGCACAATGGGAATGCTGCTCAAGCTGAGCTCTGCTGAAATCGAGCCTAGGTTGGCTAAGGCGTCCGCTTCTACATTCTGCTCCCTTGGTATTTGCTTTATGGTAAATTCATCGAACTTGCTGGCAACACTCTTGGCAACATCCAAGTATTTCGCCATCTTCTGATCTTTTGCTGCATAGGATCCATTAAATTGATTGACAATTAGTAAGGAGTCGCAACTTACCTCGATATGTTTTACTTTGAGTTCTGCCGCTGCGTTGAGGGCAACAATCAAAGCTTCGTATTCTGCTTCATTATTAGTTGCTTTGAATTCGCAATGCACGGCTTGGGCTATGATGTCCCCTTGTGGCGATTTTAGTACAAATCCATGTCCTGCTCCATTTGTATTTGATGCTCCGTCAGTGCATAGTGTCCATGCGGGACTTGTGGTTTGCTCCAGCAATTGCAAGAGTTCTTCGTCGGCTTCAGTTTGCAAATTTGGACTGAAATCAGCCACAAAGTCTGCCAAAGCTTGCGACTTAATGGCTGTCCTTGGTTCGTACTTGATTTCGTAACCGCTTAGGTGCACTAGCCATTTGGCCATTCTGCCTGACAACTCAGGTTTGTTCATCACATATCTTACAGGATAGTTAGTTTTAACGCAAATAGGATGACATTCAAAGTAAGGGCGCAACTTAATAGAGGCCATAACCAAGGTAAGTATAAGTTTTTCTAATGAAGTGTACTTTGTTTCAGCGTCTACAAGAGTTTTACTTACATAGTATATGGGAGATTGGATTCCATCTTCTTCTCTTACCAAAACGGCGCTTACAGTTGTATGCGTAACATCTAGATAAAGTTGCAACTCTTCTTTGTCCTCTGGCTTTGCGAGAAGTGGTGGCGTCATCATGTAGGTTTTGAAGTTTTGGAATGCTTCTTCATGCTGGCTAGTCCATTCGAATGATTTCTTCTTCCTTAGTACATTGTAGAACAGTTTGCATCTATCTGACGACTTGGATATAAATCTGTTAAGCGCTGCAACTCGTCCAGTTAGCCTTTGCACATCTTTGACGCATCTTGGAGACTGCAAATTGACAATGGCTTTGATCTGCTCTGGACTTGCTTCGATGCCTCTTTGGGTTACGAAATACCCCAGGAATTTGCCGGAGGTGACACCGAAGGAACATTTGCTGGGATTCAGCTTCATTTGGTAGCGTCTTTGGATTTCAAATGCTTCTTCAAGGTGCTGAATGTGATCGTCGGCTTTTTTGGACTTGACCAGCATGTCGTCAATGTATACCTTCATGGTGTCCCCAATCTGCTTTTCAAACATTTTATTTACTAACCTTTGGTAAGCTACGCCAGCGTTCTTCAAGCCAAAGGGCATTACTTTGTAATAGTAGATGCCTCGATCTGTGATGAATGCTGTTTTTTCTTGATCTTCAGGATGCATAAGGATTTGGTTGTACCCGCTGAATGCGTCCATAAAGGTGAGCATCTCGTGACCAGCAGTTGCGTCCACCATGGCGTCAATGTGAGGTAGTGGAAATGGATCCTTTGGGCATGCTTTGTTGAGATCCGTGAAGTCAATGCAAACTCGCCACTTCCCATTCTTCTTTGGCACCACCACCACGTTTGCAAGCCAGTCGGGGTATTTTGCTTCTCGTATCTTGCCTGCTTCTAGAAGGTTTTGCACTTCTTCGTTGATGACTTGGTTGCGCTCAGGTGCAAACTTCCAGCGTTTTTGCTTGACAGGCAAGTGATCAGGACTAACATTTAATTTATGCGTTATTACCTCAGGGTTGATGCCAACCATGTCCTCATGGGACCAAGCGAAGCAGTCGGCATTTCGCCTCAAGAACTCGATCAGTAGCTCTCGCAATTCGCCTTGCAAGTCTGCTCCGATCCTGACAGTTTGCTTAGGTTTAGACGGATCAAGGATGGTTTTATCAATTGGCTCAGCTTCTGGTTCAGCATATTCTTCGATGGTCCGTCGTTGCTGTAGTTGCTATGCAGGCATCTTGCGAGTTGCCGAAGGCTTCAAGGCTGTTTTGTAGCATTCCTTCGCCAACTTTTGGTAGCCTTTTATCTCTTGCACTCCCCATTTGGTGGGGAACTTGCTGGTTTGGTGATAGGTGGAGGGCACCGCCTTCATATCATGGATCCATGGCCTGCCAACAATGACATTGTAGGATGATAAGCAATCGATAACTAGGAATTTTACCTGAACATTAACGCCTTGCGCATAAGTGGGCAAAGTGATTTCGCCAAGTGTATGTTTAGCCTCGCCGCTAAATCCCACGAGCACTGTGGATTTTTTTGTGATGTCGCTCTCGCTTAGCCCCATGTCTTTGAGGGCATCTAGCATGATGATATTTGCCGAGCTGTCGTTGTCCACGAGCACTCTTCTCAGGAGGCAGTTTCCGATTGTGAGTGAGATAACGAGTCCGTCATGGTGAGGATCCGCCAAGTCTGCTGCATCTTCTTCATCGAAGGATATAGGCATGCAATCTGCCTTCGCTTTTCTGCATGAGCCGACGGGCTTTTCCATGGCGCTTTCTTTGGCATGACGCTTTGCAGCTGAATATGTTAGGCCGCACACGTCCGATCCACCTGAAATAAGATTGACAATTCTAGAAGGGTGAGGGGGAGCTGGCGGCCTTTCCGAAGTTGATGACTCGCGCTGCATGGTTGCTTTGGCCTTGTCAGTCATGAGATCTTTCAAGAATCCTTTCCGGAGCAAGTGAGCAACTTCTCTTCGAGAACAATGCACTCGTCTCGTTGTATGACCAATATCGCATGGAAGTCGCACCATCTTGATGAATCCTTCTTGTCCGAGGGCTTATCTCGACTTCTTGGGCCACCTGACTGCATCTCCTAACTTGCCGAGACTGTTGATTAGCCCAGCTGGACTAACATTGAAGTTGTATTCTCGAATTGCTGGAGGATGGTTTGAATCTGCGACGTAGACGCTTTGTGATATGGTTGATATCGGTTGTCCCGACGATTGTTGTTGCTTGGGGCCTTCCTGTCGCCTCGATCTAACTCTGCTGCACCTTTCCTGGTATCAACATCTTCTTCGAATCTGATTTGCGCGAGGGCCTTTGCCTAGGCATCTTCAAAGTTTGGGCAAGGATACTTTATCAGCTCCTATATAGCTCCGACTCTTCTAGCAGACCTCTTCGGAAAGCTTCGATGGCGGTAGGAGCATCGCATCTTGGGATGGAGACCTTTTTGCGGTTGAACCTGTTGAGGTAATCTCGCAGCGGTTCGCCATATCTTTGCACGACACAGTACAAATCGCTGGTTTGCTTTTCCAGGTGCCTGTTGCTGGCAAACTGGAGATTGAACATGTCTACCAAACCTGCAAAAGTCAAAATAGCACCATTAGGTAGATTAATGAACCATTGAAGAGCGGGACCTGATAAGGTTGATCCAAAGCCCTTGCACATGCAAGCTTCACACATCTCGCGTGGGACTGGGATGGTGATAATTCTCTGCTTATATTGGGTGACTTCATAGCAGGGACGGTAAAGCGCTTCGGGATCTCGACCAATGCGATGGCATCTGCAAATGGCGAGTCGGCATAGCTGGTTAAGGCAGCTTTTTCCACGGGTCTTGGCACTCCAGGAATCTTGAGGATAATCTCTTCGACCTGCCTGAGGCACTCGTACAAGGGATCAGCATTGACAGCTGCAGGGACGATTTTTGGCACGCTGGGCGCAGGTTGCTTGCTTCGGGGATTTTGCACCGGCTGAAGCTGCTCCGCGGCCACTTTGGATGGCGGCTCCTTCTGAGATGGTTGATCCTGCATCTTGCCAGCATCTTCTTCGAACGGGGAGATCCACTCATAGGCGGCCTGGCGGTTTAAGCTAGGATACTTGCTAACAGCTGGCGCTCCTTGCTCTGGCATGCCATCTTCATCATCTTCATGGATGGGATCCTCCATATCGAGTTGCTTGGCTATGCTGTCAATATCACTCTGACGCTTGCGGGAGTTGGACGCATTGGACGCGTTGGACAACATTTGGGACTGGAGCTCCTCGGTTTCCTTTCTGAGTTGGACACCTTGAGCCGCAATTTCATCTCTGAGAGATTGCTTCATCTTGTCAATGGCCCCCATGATTTGATCCATGGCTTCTTGCCCTGGCACATCAACGGGTGACTTAGGAGTTGCAGGCGACTCATCAGCATTGTTTCCAGACATGTCTCGTGACAAATTGATAGAGTGTTAGGATTGCTAATTAATTACCAGCCCCACGGTGGGCGCCAAATTGTTTAGGGCAAATTTCACACTAAGGCTAATTTGCTTGGAGAGAGGGTTGATAATTAATTAACTTGCGAATAAAAGTAAATTTCACAAAGTAAAGTTGCAAGAAATAAAGGAAAGAACACAGTAAGTTTTACGTGGAAAACCCTTTGGAAATGAGGGAAAATCCACGGGAGGATTTGTATCCTGCCAATTCACTAAGTTGCTCGAGTTTGTGAGAGAGTACAAGTATTAGCTAGAGAGAGTTGAGAGAGCAGTCAGTAGTCGTTTACAATGCACGAGCTAGTAGACTATTTATACTAATTTACAATATATACGTTGCTTGCTAGCCGTTTTCTCCCTTAGGTGCTGATTGGTGGAGATCCTATTTTGATGGGATTGCCCAGAAATATCTTCAAGCGGTTGAACTCTTATCCCACGTCTTCCTCAATGCTGCGCACATCCTCTTACGAAGTAGGGATCTTCAAACTGCCCAGCCACGTCATTAATCCTTCTCCTCTTCAACCGTCCATTTGAACGCTGCCATTTCATCATTCACACTAACACAATATGACTTTGTAACTTGTTGCCACGTAAGAATAATTCACCCCATAACAATTATTACTACTACTATTACTATTACTATTATTAATATTAATATATATATATATATACATATATATACATATATATATATATATACATATATATATATATATACATATATATATATATATATATATATACATATATATATATATATATATATATACATATATATATATATATATATATATTAATATATATATTAATTTTAATATTGTTATTACAATTACTACTACTACTACTACTACTATTATTATTATTATTATTATTATTATTATAATTATTTTTACTCCTATTACTATTGCTTTTACTGTTATTATTACTATTAATATTATTAATATTATTATCATTATTTCAATATTGCTAATTATTATTTTGCTAATTCTTTTTTTTCTATATGATTTTGCTAATTATATTGAAAATGGTAATTCAAGCCTAAGAAGTACACATTTCAATATATTTGTCATTGTTCAAAGTACATACTTTTTAATAGATGACAACAATAATACTATTAATAATAACAACTATAATACTTGTCATTGTTGAAATGATCATATTTTTTAATAAACGTTTTGATAGTTGAACTACTAGGCAAAATAATAGTATGATCGAACATTAATTAGTTTTCATAATCGGTTAATTCTTCGTCTTCTTCTTGTCTATAAATTTGCTCCATCACCTCGAGATTATTCTGCATTGACTCCCATATTTCTTCAGTTATTATCTGTTGTACACTATCCATAGCTATTTTTCTGTTATCATCGTACATATTATGATAAGCTCTTTATTCCATGACTTTAATTTGGTGCGTGAAAGGAATCCCTAGATCATGTACACGAATAAAATTGTGTAGAGTAAAACAAGAGACGATAATTTTCAACTGATTAGCCTCGTCCATTTGCGGCATCGATTTTAGAACCTTCACCTATTTTTGAGAACCGCAAAAACCCTCTCAATTACATTTCGACAAGAAGAATGTCGGTAATTGAAATCATTCTTTATTTTTATTAATTTTTTTAATTCTTATTTATTATTGTTATTCAATAGTTTATTATTATTACTTGTTAATATTTTGTCATTATTATTAGATAATTTATTATTATTATTTAATAACTTATTATTATTTTATTTAATAACTTATTATTATTATTAACTTATTATTATGAATTTATTATTAATTAAATAATATTTTTATTATTATAATTATTATTGAATATTAACATATTATATTATTAAAAACTATTATTATCATCAATTAACGTTTATTATATTATATTATATATTATATTATATTTTTATATTATATTATATTATATTATATAAATATTGTTATTAGTTTTATTTATTTATTAATTTATATTTATTAATTAATGATAGCTAAATTATTATCATTACTATTAATTACTCCCTCCGTCCCAGAATAGTCTGAACACTTTCCTTTTATGTTTGTCCCAATTAGTTTGAACACATCCATTTTTGACATGGTCCCACTATTAATATATTATTTCTTTTACACATCTTTGGCCCACACTCTACTTTTATCAATAAAAAGTTACCCAACTTTCTCTCTCCTCTAATAAAAAATACCTCACCAAATCCTATCACATCTACTTTTTAAATAAAATAACATTTGATAACCACACTACAACTTATCACCTTAAACTACGTGTCCCAACAAATGTTCAGATTTTTCTGGGACGGAGGGAGTATAATTTAATTCAGTTTAGTTCAGTTCAGTTGCAATCAATTCAATTCAGTTCATTTGTTTTATGCCGAAGAGAACAGGCCCACAGCGTTGCACAACATATATGTTTTACATAATACACAATGTTCAAAACTAAGAATAAATATTTTGATAATAAGGCCCAAGTTTAATGCTCTTTTTAGGTCGTGAAAATGTTCACTTGCGTAAGAAAGAACGTATTCTATTAAGATCAAATGCACATTTATAATTCAACACTATAATAATTAACACTATGACATATGCTCTTTTAGTTAATACACAATAATGTTTAAAAATGAAGACCCTATAAGCATATTAATAAACTTTATATTATAATTTTTTTACCCACTTTACTGACGTGCAAACATGTGTCAGATCTAATTTATCAGTCTAGATAGATAATTTAGGAATTTCAAAAAAAATCACGGAGGATTTCAAGTACGTTCAGTCAATGGTTAGCAAAACTATTAGAAAAATACTAAATCTCATTGAAGACCGCCTTCCCCTAATTTATGGTAAGACGAGAGTAATTTGTTGTCTTAAAAAGGTAAGTTATGTTAGAAATGACCTCTTTAATCTACAAAATAACCATTATCTAAAAGTGAACCTTTTAAGTTATAAAACGTCCCCTTTTAAGTTACAAACAAAGTCACCCTTTTAGGGCAGTCTTCCATGTACGTAATACTTAGAACATGTTTGGTTCAACATTCTTGGGCTCCAAGAAATGGAATCAATTACATACCCATTCCCTTTTTATTTGTTTGGTGTAACCCCTCCTCAATCTATTACCACTACTTGGTGGTAATGGATTCTCTAGTTTGTTATCTTTCTTTCCCCTTCAAATAAATTAATTTTTTGACCGTAATGGTTATCATTTCCTTTCCATTTTATGACTCGAACCAAAACCCAATAAAGGTAACAATCTTTGTTATCATTCCCCTTCTCTTTGTTATTCCATTCCCTTTTCTTTTCCATAACTTGAACCAAACATACACTTCTTATCTCTATTCTTTAAGGGATGGGGGGGACACCAAATTTTTTTTTTACAGAAATCCAAAAAAAAATGACTACTAGCTTTAAAAGTATTATTATTACAATTACACCCTCATATAGTGATATAAAATTCTATTTTTTAAAAGAACACCTGATTCTTGAGGAATTTGGTGTCTCTTGAAAATTAAAATACCTAGAATACCCCTATATAATTAATATTTGAATTGATAAAAGATATTATTATTGTTTTATTGATAAAATAAATTTTTAAAGCTTTTTTGTCTGCCAGTTATGATTTATGTATATCAAAGCATGCATCACATATATGACATACTATTATACTAACTCTTTTTTTAAATAAGTCTAACAATTTGACTTTCACGTCGCCAACTCAACAACTTTTCACCATTAATATCTCTAATTATGTATTTGTAAAAGTTATAAAAAGTTGATATTATGAAAATATTCATCGAAATATATCCAACCACATTTTATATAAGCGTTTAATTTTTATATATTAGTAAAAAAATACGGTCAAAATGAAGTGTGTAATAGAGCAAAAGTCAAAGTGTTGCACTAAAAAAAATCGAGGAAGTAGTAAAAAAATCGATAAAAAAGCCTTTCCCAGTGCGGTAGCCCGTAGCCCTACCACCTCCCAAATAAAGCACACGTGTAAAACTTTTTTTCGTTCAAAGTTCAATCCATTTGGAGTGAGGACAAGCTGTCCGAAGGAAAACGTATAAATTAGGTGACGCACCCTCAAATCCCTCACTCGTACATTCATTTTACGCGCGCTCGCTCTCACTCTCATAATCTCTCCCTCTGCTACGCTGCGCTGCGCTTTCTTCAGTCGCTATCTTGCTCTCAATCGGACTCATCAATGGAGGAGGAGGTCGACGAAACTGAATATCAATCGCAGGTTTTGATTAATTGCTTCAATTTCAACTTGTAAACGTTCATTCCAATTGATTAATTGTCTTAAATGATGAAAATGTCGATTTCGTATGCTTTACACAAATTGAACTGCGAATTTTGCTTCCATTTTGCAGTGATTTACATCATTATGCTTTATTTTTGTAGTAGGAGTAGGACTATTATTTTACTTCGTTATACGATAAAGTGGAATTGAGTTAAAGAAACTTAGAATCTTCAATCAGTGAAATCTGAAGCAGTGACTGATATATATCATGATATTTTATATTCTTCTTTACGAAATTGATTTGGTGTATTGAGTAGTTACTGCAGTTTGTGTTGAATTTTTATGTTTTTCACTTCTCGTGTGTTATACCTTGGTGTTTCTACGGACTTGATGAAAGTTTGGTATAGTAATGACCTAAAATTGACAATAGGAAAGATTAGGTCAGTTTTAATCAGATTTGATGACAAAATTAAGTTATAAAATATGAAGGCAAGAGCAGCTGAGGAAGGACGATCGTCGTGTGCAGAAATTGAGGTTTCTATGGATTGTGAGTTCTATGAAGGAAAAAGTGGAAGATAACACAAAGATTTTGAATTACAGTTCATATATCGAAGGCAATTACTTTCCTCCCTTCCTAAAGAATGGGCCGCATATGACTATTAGGGTGCAATCTTGTTAGCTTCAACCAAATTTCCGAACAATATACTGATTGATGATGCGGAGATGCTCTTTCATGAATCATGCTTCACCTCAGTAAATACATTCTTAAGGAAATGATTTTACTTAGAGTTAGCCATCAAACAGTAATGTACAAAGCTTTTGATAGCAGAAGTTAGGTGTGGTGTAGTATTAGGGGATGGAGGGAGTAGAACTTTTTTTTTCTCTGCTTTCTTTTCTTGAGTTACCATAAAAAGCTTGCAATTCTCGTTCTCCCATAATCATTCAGTTATTGAAGTAAAATGAAAGGAAAGAAATCGTATATCACACAAGGATAATGATATCAAATTTAGCTTGGGGGGTTGCACATTTAGTCCTTTGATTATGTTTTAAACTGAATAATCTCATTTTACCAAGTCCAATGTTAGCATTATTAGTCAACATTTATATGTTTCGATGCAACACAAGATGTTATTTGTAACAAGTAGTTTGTTTACCTGCTTGTTTTGACAATAAATAATTTTCTATGCAGGTGTATATGGCATGTGTGATGCATGGTCAAAGGTACTATATCTTTGCAATTTTTTGTTTGCTAAAATCGCTGGAAGTAGAATGTGGCGGATGCTTCTTATATTCGTGGTCTTTGGTTTCTGATGCCTAATGTAAATAGATACACCCATGCAAGATTCTGTAGCATGTGCGTGAATATTTTTGTCTCCTGCAAATGGAATGTACATTGTATAGTTAGCTTTTGATAAATAGTTAAGACGACCTTGAACATAAGTGCAAAGTTTTTCTACAATTCTTTGTTTCTTACATTTTTCTTTTGACAGAGTCGGAATTTCCTATTATGATTCTAGTATTCGACAACTCAGTGTGCTAGAAGTTTGGGAAGATGGTGCAGAATTTCCATTAATTGATCTGGGTATGATCGCATGAGTTTTCCTTTTTCATGTTATTTACTTTCATATGATATGCGGTGGTATTTCATCAAGTAAAGGGAGTAATAGAGGTGTTAGGAAGGTAAAGTTGTTAAACTTCGATCTCAGTGTTTGGGGGTGCAAACCTCATCAGGGGCATTGGGGGGTGGGGGGAGAGGGGGTTGGGGAGCCTGTTGTGATGAGCTGGGATTTCACATGAGATTGGTGGCCTGACCTGAGGCTGTAATATGTAACTGCTAACAACAAAAAGCAGACTACTGAACTACTCACGAATTGTGGGTTGGAACATGTAGTTGACCTGTATCTCTCTTTTATTATATTTTAATTTTAAAATTCAATATTATTTCTGGATTTTACATTTCAATGTAATTCTAGTTTTTTTTTTTTTTTGAACTTGCGCTATTTTTTCAGTGAAATATCAGGCACAACCTTTGATCATTTACACCAGCACAAAAAGTGAAGAACAGTTCTTATTGGCTTTACAGAGAAGTGGTACATGGCTTAACTCTGCTAAAATTGGAAAGATATCATGTTATTAATTGCATTTTTATCTTTCAAATAGTGCAGATGGAATAAACTTCACTCCCACAGTGAAGCTTATGAAAAGTTCAATATTTAGCAATGAACAAGCTTGGCACAGGTGTTTATTCTCTCTTTCTAGTTGATTGGTTCTTGGAATACTTTTATGTTAGCTCTTGGATTTGGAAAAAGCTTTTGGAGTAAGAGATCATCACAAATATAATTAGCTGCCTATGAAATCAATTGGATGAGTAAATCTTTGAATTCGTTGGAACTTGGTATAAAAACAGTGAGTACTGAAGTGCAGATCTTTGTGTCTGACCTTTGGATTATTCAATTTATCACACAGGGTTATGGCCAATAAATTGTCTCGATTTTGATATGGATATGAAGGGGTGTTAAGGGGCTATGCAAAAAGGGAAAAGAAGGAAAAATGTGATCCACAAATTTTGAGATGTTGGATTTTTCAATTGCCATATATATTTGTTTTCTAATATGTCATCCTCTCTTCCCCCTCCATCCTTGATACTTGGAAGGTTTCTCTCTTCCATCTCCATGCAGTGCCCATGAGTGTCTCACGGAGATGGAAATGACATGCCAAGTGAGCTCAAGCAAAATCTGTGTTTTGTAACTGGTTAAAAGGGAGAGTATTGGCTGTTGTTCTGGATGTCACGTTTAATTATATGTTTAAGGAATACATAGTATTAAACTTATATTCTCGGGAGAGAAGGAAAAAGGCAAAAAATAATATTTCTTTTGCTGTTATGGCAGTTTGAATTCGAAGAAGTTGAGAATTTGAGATCTTAGCTATACTATTGAAAGTTAGAATTTGATATGTTGCTTTCACCTGATACGTGCTAGGTATCTTTTATATTTATTTTCCTTCCAAGTTCCTCCCTTCTTCCCATTCCTTTTGATTCATCTTATGGAAAATGCAGATTGATATATCTAAGAGTTTCTGGAATGGATGACGGTTTGAGTGTCAAAGAGAGGATTACTTTTGTAAGCCCCTCTTTCTCACACCAAGATGTAAACATGGTGGCCTTATACTCTTATCATATATTGAAGGCTTTAAAACGTGATAAGTCTCTTATTGTTCAACATTATTGTAAGTAAATGATTAATTAAACTTACTGACAGTATTTAGAATAGTAACTTTCCCTGATAGAACTTCCACAGAAAATGCATCGACTATAACAGGAAATTTCGTAAGCTGGATATTATGCTGCTTGTAGGCTTTCAACAAAGAACATGTGTGCCATATATCATCTGCACTCTGATGAGCTATTTTCTCATGTTCCCATATTCTCTCTGCAAATAATGCATAATGTTTTCCTTCAATTGCTTTTTTTCTCCAATCCCCTAAAATTATGATTCTCTTTTTTTTTATCTACTACTGTCTACTTAATCTGTAGAAAGTTCAATAATTTTAAGCTGGATAATTCTTTAAATCTAGGATGCTTCCTACATCATGAAAAATATGTAGAGTTTGAAAGTAAATGTTATGTTGATTAGTCATTCTTATCGAGTGTTCTACTTTTGGCTCTATGTCAGCTTAGTTCTATGATGGATATTGCAAGTGAGGTTCAAGTTCGGGCCACTGGGGGCCTTCTTGCAATCTTGGAGAATGAAAGACTTGTAGATACCCTTGAACCAAAGGAGTATGGTGATGCATCAATATCTGTTGATTGTCTGACCGAGGTTTCACTGTATCCTCCAGCATGTTGTTTGGGATGTGAAATGCAAGGAGCTTATCACTTGTTTATGTCATACATTATAACCTTAGAGGTCCATGTGCTGCACACTTATGCTGAGTTGTTTGCTCAAAGTTGACTTAACCAGGATAGAAATAAATTCCTTAAACTTGATGCAGCAGCTCATGAAGCATTACAAATTTTCCAAATAGACAAACATCCAAGCCATATGGGAATTGGTCGAGCAAAAGAAGGGTACGGTGCATTTTTTGTTTTTGTTCTTTTCTCTTTTCTAAATTCTCAGGTACTTACTTTTCTGATTGTAGGTTCTCTGTCTTTGGTATGATGAATAAGGTACAATATCTCATCTTTTACTGTTTTTTGGCTGATTAGGATATTTTTCTTTTAATCTGATTAATTCCTACTTGTTCTCAGTGTGTTACACCAATGGGTCGACGTCTCCTGAGGTGAACTAGACCGGCAACTTTGTGACCCCTCTAAATGCAATGACTTGTTGCTGAAAAAACTCTTGCAAATTGTGTATAAATGTGCAGAAAATGGTTCCTCCGACCAATACTTGACCTGGAAATTTTAAACAGTCGGCTTGATGCTGTATCCTTTTAATTTTCCTTTTATTTTTATGCTGTATACTTGTCCTATCTGACTTTAGAAGGCACTTTAAACCAGTGAAAATCTCATGTCTACTTTTATAGTCTATGTTTCACTGCATAAGAGAGAAACTGTTGATTTGCTAAAGATTTACTATATCTTTGTGAGAATATTGAATAAAGAGCTTAAGGTATGTGTCCTCCCTTTTGGTTATTTCTTTTTGAAAAATCACACATTTTTGATTTTTTTTAGATAGAACATTTTGTTTTATGGATGAATCTGTTGTTCTGGAACAATTACCGAACTGCAGTCTTTATTAACTTATACTGTGATTGGTGATCTGATTTTTGGGTACATAGTGGCCCCCCACGGGGTCCTATCTCAGGAATGAAGTGGGAGTTGGATCACTTGGTTAGGGTTGGGGTGTATGAGACTCAGACCTGGAACCATTGGGATCAACATGTCTCATACTCTGATTAGTATGGGCTAGGTGAAAAGAAAGAACAGCGGACTTGCTTTGAAATTAAAAAACTAAAATATAATTTGCATTGTCATATTAATCATAATGCTTCAGATACTGGAGGAAATACTACAGGAACTTTTATATCAGCAACTCCGGGTCATAGGTTAATTTGATTCCTTGCTTTATGATTTTCTGTTGAAAATATAAAGAAATAATTGTAATAGTTTCCCCAACAAGTGTATCTTAAAACAAAAAGCAATTGGGACAACAATTTATATCATTGGATTGTATTAGCATGCCAGATATTTGGCATTTCTTAATGCTGTGAAGATATCATTTTTCTTATATTCGGAAGAGCTTATGGCATCATTACGGGAACACTCAAAACCATAAAAGATGTACCCTACATACTCAAGGTATAATTATGTCTACTTTCCATCAACTTTTTTATCTTCAAATTCTTATCTTCCGGTAATCAGGAGTCATATCTCTACTTTTAGTTCATTTGTGTATGCATCTATCAACAACAGTAGTTGCAGTCAGAGCATTATTTATAGTATAGGAATGCTGCTTTTTTGACATCTTTGTATGGTTTACATAAGAAGCATGTTTGACGACACATTGCATTTAGGCATATGTTATCCCTTTGAAATGTTTCCCTTTGTTTACATATCTACTCTATAGTGTAGTTTTTATTTCCAAAAGTGGGTCACACATTTTATTTTAATTGATGGAAGAAATTCAACTCCCCAAGCTCAGTGTGCACCTCCAGTGATTGGGCAGCTCTTCTGAAGGTGAGTTTAACTTTAGTTATTAACTTATTATCGTCGTTCTCTCTTTTGTACTATCAACATTATGGAAAGCTCTTTTAGTGCCATGGACTAAGAATATACTGTAGGCCTGGTTCATTTGGTAGTGTTGTATCCAAATGCATTCAGCATCTGATTTATATTATTTGACATTGAATCAGATGCTGAAATTTTCTGAACTTGTAAGCTGAATTATGTGATCTATAAGACTATAAGTTGTTTCTTTGTCATGAACCACAAGCTTTAGTGTTTCCCTATTGACAAATTTGGCTGTTATCATCAGTCTGTAATGTCAAAGCCATCATGTTTGCTTTTTTCTAGTCTCCTAGTCAAATACATTATGAAATACATAATTCTGTCTGTATGTCTTCATTAAGATATGCTGTATTAGGAGTTCTATAACATTATACTTAAGCATGTCCATGAGAAAGCTTTTCTTTTGTCCTGTCCTTCTTGACCTAGATCTTGTACGTGTTATTATCAAGCCTATGGTGTATAAAACATTTATTAACCTTCGGTTCTAGAGTCTTTCTTCCCTCCTGCACCTGAACAAGATATTCGAAGTTGGCATTCCTGAAAGTCTAAGGGAGCATGCCAACCATTTTTATCTGGATATTGTTGACAAGGTACATCATGCTGATAATATATTTATTTTCTACTAAGCACTAAATGTTGATTAGACCTCGCGAGTCCTATCATCTCTAATTGGTCATGCTATGTTTCAGGCGGCTTCATGCATTACAACAGAGCTCTCTTATATCTCTGAACTGGTTATGCTCTTTAATTCCTTCCTGATACTCATGCTTTTTTAGTTTTGTCTCTACATTTGTAGCCAGCTACTACTGCTATGAGCTGACGGGAGCATTTGCATTCCTTATTTCTATTAGTTAATTATGTTAGTGACCCTGAAAATTAATCACTTCCTAACTCAAGGCCAATAAGTCTGGAAATATATACCATCATGCATGCTGTGCTTAGCTGTTTGTCATTCATTTCTGATGTTGCTAGTGATCCTAACTTTTCATACTAATGAAACTCTTAAGTCTAAGCAGAAACAAATCTATTAGTGTTGATCATTCATTGAGATTGTATCCAAGTTTCTCAAGCATAATGGAATGAATTGTCATTTATATGCAGTGGGCCTGGTGCTGTCATTGTGTTCCTATAGTTTCATATACAACATAAATTTTATCAGTTTCTAATGGCATATGATTATCTATAAGCAGAGTGATAGGCATTTCAAAATCAAATACAAGCTTACGTGAGCTGTTTTCCAAATGAACACTATATAGTTTGATTTTCAATTAGAAAACCATGCTTCTGTGTTCATTATGTGTCTACTTCTGGATAACTTCATGTCAACCATTTGGTGCCTTCTTTATAAAATGAGTAGAGGAGAACCAGTAGTTGCTTTCAAAATTTGAAAAGAAAAATGGCTCTATATGATTATGTTGCTACTTGCAAGCATTTGCATCTATGGATCCGGCAGAAGAAAATGACCATGAGCATGGAGAGGTTCAATAGATATCATAATTTCCTGCAATTATACCTTTCATAGCGATTTGAAGTTCAACCTCTCTCTAGGAGTCTAGGTTGTTTGCTCTATTATTATTTTTCTTGTCCAGGTAATATTGTGGCATTATATTTCTGGAGTAATCCTTGTACAGTTTATAGACCTCAACAAGACAATAAAAGCATTATGTTATGCAGGTTACTGGCATTATCGATGTAACTAGAGAAAAAGAGAAAGGCTATGGGACAATTGTGAAAGAGGGTTTCTGTGAAGAGGTTAGGTTCAAATGCTTGATATTTTATCACTTTTGTACTAAACACTATATGTTGGCTTTGTCCTCAGATATATTGCATGCCTGTTTTTTATACCCGTAATTTCTTACTTCTAATTGCTCTTCAATTTTGTTTTGCATGTCTTTGGACTCATGTGCATTTTGCTGTTCTACATAACTTGTGTCTTTATGGAAGAATTGAAACATTTGCTACATATTATAAATCCATAAAGTGATGTGGTTCTAATTGATAGTCTATGTTTCGGTACCTAGTTGGATGAACTGAGACAAATATATGACGAGCTGCCTGAACTTCTGGAAGAGGTAGCTGTTAAAAGTCAAACAAGTTGTCGGAGGGAGCAGATTTCAAATTCATGCACTACTTTATAGCAAGTGTTCAAAGCTTCCAATGTGATGTAGGTGTCATCATTGGAGCTTGCAAGACTTCCTAATTTGCATCGTGATGAGCGAGTCCCTTGTATTATTTACATACATCAAATAGGTTAGTGTAAATTGTCTTGTGCCTAAGATCAAGCATATTTTGCTCTGCATGCATGTGATATTTATCAGATAGTAAAGACCTAGTGGATATGTGTCCTTGCGTGAAAAGATTTTGTGGACAAGGTTGATTAAGTCACGCCATGGTGCAGCAAAATAATTGAGAGATCTGCATCAAGTACATGTTTTTCAGAATTTTGTACTCCACATATTTCCATGTTAATTGAGAGAGAATGCCTTGGCTGGCTCGAAAGTGATTATAGTATCATCATATCTTACTAGGTGGATTCCATCTCAGATAGATAACTATTTTATATTTATGAACTTGAACCATAGCTTCATTTTTTTTTCTACCCACATCATACAGGCCCCCCTCTTCCTCTTAGATTCTATATTATCTTATTGCCAGACAACTTCTTTGTGTGTTGTTTAGGATACTTGCTGTGCATATCTGAAGAAAAGCTTGACGAGCGCACTCTACAGACGCTTGAAGATATTGAATATGCTGTAAGTTCCTTGAACCACTTTGCATGTGTTATTACATAGAATTGATGAGAATTACTTTAGTTAATCAAGTGTAGCTCTAATGCAGTTTTCTGATGGTGAAAATGAGCCAAAAAGGTTTTTCTATCGCACTTCAAAGACACGGGAGTTGGACAACCTTCTTGGGGACATATATCACAAAATATTGGGTACAGCATTGCTGTAGTCTACTAGCTTCCGTGAATTTCATATTGATGAGATATAGAGAGTTACTGTTTCATGTATCTTGTGAAATATACATTCGCAACTGTTCCCAAGGTCATCTAATATTCAATATCTTTGTTAATTGTGTAAGACATGGAGAGGGTGATTACAAGGGACTTAATATCACATGTTCTCTTATTCTCAACACATTTGCTTAAAGCTGTGAACTTTGCAGCAGAACTTGACTGGTAAATTTCATCAAGCTCTACTGCTTCGATTTGCACTCTGGTTTAATGTCACCATTTCTGAGTTCAGTGTCTTGTTTCATATGTTAGCTTTTTGTCCTTGGCGTTAATTGCTAATCAGAACAACTATGTTAGACCCAATTTGACTACTGATGCCATACTTGAGATACAAAATGGAAGGTTATTGCTGCTTCTTCTGATCTATATTTTGAAATAAAAGATTTCTTCTTAAAAAATATATCAAACGTTTAACAATTTGTATGATTATAGTACTTCTTTTCCAGGCATGTTTTGCAGGAAATGACAGTGGACACATTTATTCCAAATGACACCAAAATACTTGATGAAGGTATGAATTTCTAAATGTTTACTGGCTTTCTTGTCATTGGACTAAGCCGATTTTCATCTGAACTGCAGTCCTCATTTTGGATAATGACCCTCAAGATTTGGGTTTGCTTTTTTCTCAGGAAAAATCAATATCATAACTGGCCCTAACTATTCTGGGAAAAGTATCTATATAAAACAGGTCTGCTATGTCTCTTTGAATGTGACTTGTACATCTTTCAGCCCTGTTCTTAGTTCCTACGGCAATGTAGAGTGTGTATCTAGTCATGTTTTACTTTCTTTGAATAATTATTGGTTAGGGATTGGATGCACAAAATTGGACCTCCCTATTCACGTACTCATAAATCATAATAGGTTTTGTTGTAATGGTTCTATAAGACCTTCCCTGCATATATATAAGTGGCGAGTTAAAATTTACACTTTCTAGGAAAATGTCTTAGAGAAGTTCTAACGCTCGGGGGGGGGGAAGGGGAAGTTGAGAAGACAGGTAAGCAACTTTCAAATTTCATAGGGGCTTGAATCAGATCTTCTCCTGTTGTTATTGCTAACTAGGCCACTTTCTATGTTTTGGAATTTTATGAAGTAAAAGTTGTGTTTTCACAAGCACAAGCCAACCAGACAATCATTATGCATGAAAATCTTTTACATATAGCCTTAATCTCCTACTTCTAAGCATGCAATGTTATCCATCATCATTTGAATATTGCTTTATGGAAAAATTACAGGCAGAGATCACTTACCTCTCTAAGTTGCATTTTTTTAAATCTTTAATGGAGCAACTGTTTTCTTCAGAAGTCACAGTTATGAAGAGCTTTTTAAGATTAGATTAATACATAAAATTGAAGTCACCTTGCTCTGATTTATACCTTCCAGGAATACTAATTCTCCATTGCAAGCTTATTTTGTTAGATTGAAGTTGAGCTGCCTAGCAAGTAGTAGCATTGGCCAACATGGTGGTGCTAAGAATCCATATTAGGGGGAAGGGTAATTTAGATATTATCTTCAGTAGTTAGCTTGGGGAATAAGCTAGGTAGTTGTGCTAACCGCTATGGAAATTACACTATATATAGGGATAATTAGAGAGAAATATATGTTGAATATTGATAAGAAATTGGGTGAGATTTTAAGAGTTCAATGGGAGAGAACAAGCCTCTTGAAATCTTGTAATTATCCTTTATATTGCTGTAATTTCAGCTAATGAATCAAATCTTCTATTTCTTCCTTAAATCTCTGCCATTAATGGTGTCCAAGCTATGTTAATTCATAGCAGGTGGCCTGTGTGGGTTGGTGGTGTCATGAGTGGCAGGCTGTGCTGTGCTCACCCTGTGGGGTCTCTTTTTGCACAGTTACCCTGTGCTGTATGGTACAGCCGTGCTATGTTGCTTTTTTAAGGCGGGAAGCAGAAGCGGAGTAACGAACATAGAGAAAAGTTACGAAACATTAAGAAATAATGATAAATGGCAAATAGCAAATAGGGGCAAAACCAACAGTGTATTACTAGTTTACTACTCATACAATTATTAGTGATCACTTTATGAGTATTCCCACACAATGTCCTTAGATTGTGTAATACAACCCCTTCTCTCAAGAAAACTTAAGAAGCTCCCTAAGAGTGCTGTAATTCTTCACCGGTTCTCATAAAGCAATGATCCATGCCCTCTTTGTATAGAGAATGGAATGGTAACCCCTTCTCGACAAAGATATATTCTAGACTCTTCTTAGATATAGAATTCAATAAGTATTGGGAAACTAGTTTTATATCATCCTAAAACAATTGACAACTAATTAAGATATAAACTATCCAAGAATCCTAAACCAACTAGAATAAGAATACTACAAGTAAGTTGAATGCTGAAACACGCAGAAGTTTGCAGTACAGGACTACACAGCCTTGTGTAAGTCTTGTACTCTCGACGTACATTGCACGGTTGTGTGATCTCTTAGCTGAATCTTTCCACCATTTCTCTTTGCCTTCACTTTTTAGCTTCTTCATCTTATCGAGATCCACCACGTGTCCTGAAGCCCACTCCCGTGTAGGACTATTGGGCTTGCATAACTAACAACTTTGTGTTTGCATGTGAGGCCTCGAATTTCCCAACCCGTAATCAATGTGATCCCCTTTGATGTAATCTCAGTCTTAGGATTTTATTTAAGGTTTAGATTAGTCACTATGTTGGCTTTCTTAGGCTGCCGTATATTGTATATAAATAGGAAGACAATGTGATTACATCATGTGAATGTGTGAGAGAACTTTAACTCCTCCTTGGATAAAGTTCGAGAACTTGCAAGTTCTTGAGATGGTTTTAATCTCCTGAGTGAGATCTTGGTGGGCAGGTGAGCCTCTTTGAACCATGTAGCTTCAATTTTTTGAGGGGGATTGAAAGTTGAGGCTTGCTCGAGTTCAATATTTGGTTCTACATTTGCTCGAGTTCTACTTTGATTAACTTCAACAACCTCAGTACCTATCTGTTTTCCCAGGTTGCCTTAATTGTTTTTCTCTCTCACATTGGGAGTTTTGTACCTGCGGATGCTGCTGTGGTTGGCTTAACTGATAGGTATGTTTATGCTGATCAAGGGGATCCATGATATATTGTGGTATTTATTCAAAACCATATCATCTTACATTGAATCGTGTGGTAGGATATTTTGTGCCATGGGTAGCAAGCTCATGGCTGCTGAACAGTCTACATTTATGATTGATCTACAACAAGTGGGTATGATGTTGAGGTACATATCAGTGAGATATTGTTATTTGGAAGGTCTTGTACTTGCTGATTTGAGAATTGTCTTCTTAAAAACTGCTAGTTAAGTTATCATAACAAGTGTACCAAACAATACAGGTCCACCGTTCTGTTTTTGGATCAAAGTTGAAGCTTCATGTGAAGCTTCTTCCTTAACATCTATTAATATGAAAATTTGTGGCTCCTTCATAAAAACTGACTCCTACAGTACTTCCTTGGTTCCATAATTCTTGCAACACTTGCGATTTTGCGGTCTTCGATGCAGTTTTCCGACCATTAATATCTTCAATCATGTATTAGTAAAAATTATGAAAAATTGATGCTTATAAATTGCGTGTTGAGATGAATCTAACATTATCCCACATAACCATTTTTTTAACTATAGTTTGGTGATAATTCGTGGTCAAAGTTTATAAAGTTTGACCTTAAAAGTGCAAGTGTTGCATGAATTAAGGAACGGAGGAAGTACCTTTGGAAATTTGTTCAAGCTCTGTAAATATGATATGATAGATTAATAGATAGTTTTATAGGCAAGCTACATCTCGATCTCTATGCCTCTTGGATGAATTCGGTAAAGGCACACTTACAGAAGGTAAATTATATAGCTTCTTTCAAATACATATATCCTTTCTCTTTCATAATATGCTTTAAGATGTGATTTGATGCCCATACTACTTGCTATTCCATTTAGTGTATGGTGCTTCTTGTGTGTGTTTCAGATGGCATTGGTCTTCTTGGTGGAACTGTGAACTACTTTGCTAATAGTGGTGATACACCAAAGGTTAGAGGTTGAACCTCCTCCTCTAAGTTGTCCATTCTGCTATTTACAAGAAAATGGGGCAGTTGCAGACTGACTGTTCATCACTTGAGCCCATATGAATCTTCACATCTGTCTGAAAGAAACATTTGAACAACTTTAATACACTGGTTCAACATGGATTTCTCTATTGCCATCTGTTCTTTTGAAAGGCTTATTGGTCTTTTCTTGTGTACATATATGACAACTTACTGGTATTACTAAGCAAATATTTTTTTTTTTATAAGATTCTAAGCAATCTTTTTGGTATAAATGCTTAAGCCGGTCACGCTATAAATTAAGGAAATTGTTTCCCCAGATTTATCTGAAGATTTTACCAAGACCCGATCCATTAACAATCATGCATTGCTGAAATGGATGGCTCTTTTGAGATAGAAATTGAAGTTCTGCAGTTTGTGCACTCTGATTAGGAGGTTAGAAATTGAAGTAGTGCAGTTTGTGTACTCTAATTTAAGAGGTCAGGAACTGGAGTCCAAAAATTGAAATTGTTTTTACTCTCATATCAGCTCCTTGCATACTCCCAGTAGTAAATAATCTTCATATTTTAACTATGACTCCTTGGAAATCATTGACATAGTTCATGATTTTCTTTTCATTAGCTCTATCAAGGCAGTTTTTCTTGCGTTTAGAGGAGTTTTCCCACTCACGTTGTACTTCTGCATATTTCTGCCTGTGATGTTCAGCAGTTTCTTCTTTTCTTCTCTTTTTTTTATACCTTTTGCAACTTTTATGAGCTCTCTCCTGATATCACAGCTTGTGTTCTTAAGTCAAAGGTATGTCCTACCTTAGAAGTAAGACCTACTAGAATCCCTAAGTAATTAAATGATTTGAGCTAACTTAAGATTGGCAAGATACTTATTTTTTTTGGAGTTTAAGATAACCATGTGAGTTTTGATGGTCCAGCCTATATTCTGGAAGGTTAATTAATTTGTTGTCAGAAGTTGTTTCTTGGTCATTCCAGTCTCGTGCCCAAACAAATTTATGAAAAAATTCTTTTGGCATATATAGTGCTAAGAGTGTACTTTTGCAATGGTTTAGAGCAATAATTGAATTTTACAGTAGTCAATGCATAACCCAAAATTTAGTTCTTTCCATCTGTTTACATTAACCTATTTTATTTCCTCAACTGATGAATTTGGTTTTCTGGAGTTTGAGCTGCATGCTCATGATACTAAATTTTATTTTGTAGGTTTTTGTTTGCACTCATTTGACTGAAATATTCCATGAGAACTTGCTGCCAAAGGTTTCCTCTATGCCAAATCATGATTTTATTGCTCTTTTTTTTTCGGGTGAAAAGGTGGAAAAGAATTTATTGCTCCTATATATTTATTGCTACTTTTCTGATTTGATGCAGTCTGAGGATATCAAGTTTTACACCATGAGTGTGTTGAGACCTGAAGAAAGCAGCATGCTCGTGGAAGACATTGTGTTTCTGTATAGGTAGGTAACCTCTGTTGTAGACTGGTCTTTTCTTACATTTTTCTTTGTCAAATTCAGGTCTATATGAAGTCTAATCAAGAAACATTACTCCTTGAGGCATATGTTTAGTGATTACATACTTAATAGTTTAATCATAGAATTCTACGGTGTAATTGTGTGTGTCCATGTTCATGCATACTTGTATATATCTTGCAAATGTTATTGTGACATGAGGTTCTGTCCATTGTAGCTCTTCAGAATTTTTTTTTAATCCATCTATAGTTCCTACATCAGAAATTTACAAGGAAAGGCAGTGTTATATATCATATATATATCTTTTATCATTCCCTCCTGAAGGACATTCAGTGAGAAAGTTACAAGTCCTTAAATCCCTCTGTTTTCCATCTGGTATAGCAATATGCGTGAACTTAATGTTTTGCTTACATGCAACACAGATTGGTTCCAGGTCAGGCACACTTGAGTTATGGTAAGTATTTGCAATATACATAATTACTTGAAACAGTAGGTGTACAGTATGATAGGTTTCCTTATTCTAACTTGTCTCTTTGCAGGGCTACATTGTGCAATCCTTGCTGGTATGTGTGAGTTTTAACTTTCATGGTAAAGTAGGATTTAATTCTTCTGTTTATTCCTGCAACAGCTTGTTAATCTCACCTTAATAGCTGTGCAGCATACTCAATTGTTCACTTTCACTGTGGTTGATGGTTCTTATGCTTGCTTGCTAGAATTTTAATAGGTTCAGTTGCAATATCACATCCTCTATCATGCTCTTTCACTAATAAGCATTCTGGGTTTTGTTATAAATAAGTCTCAATGATAACAAGTGTGCACATAACACATAGGGAAATGACTTGAATGCTTTTATTCCCGAAAGTAATCAAAATGCCTTTAGTGAGTAGATGCGCAACAAAATCCTATTTGTATGCATTTAGACAAATTCGTTTATGAAGAGATGGCTGGGAATTCATACTGCTGCTAATATTCTGATGCAAGTTATAAGTTGGACAGTGCAAAGTAGGAACTCTGAATTCAGGAAGCAGGTCATTTATGCTAGTATTGCTGCTGCAATTTATTTGATTTGGGGAAGCAGAACTCATAGCTATTGGCATCAATCAGTTCCCACAATTCAGCACACAATGAAGAATTTAAAGCATGTTGTAAAAATGAGAATTATGGCTGTTATGCCTAAGAAAGTTAGTAGTAGAGATCTGATATGGTTTAGAAATCTCTAAAGTGATATATTAGTTTGTTTTGCCTGCTCTTAGGGGAAGAGTCCAACCTAGTTGGTTTGTTTCCCTTTGAGTGTGGGCAGGTTGTAATTGTTGGTTGATTAATGATATCCTTACTTAATTATCAAAAAAAAAAAAAAGACAAATTCGTTTGTTATCTTCACACAGGTATCTCCAATGATGTTGTAGAAAGAGCAGCCGAGGTACTGGATGCAACTGGGAAGGGTAACCATGTCGAGCGACTCTCTGATGAGAATATAGTGGCTCAAGATCAGCAATACCAGGTCTTTTTTATAATCTCACAGATTAATGGACATATTGGCCGTAGAGGACATATTTGTGAGAAGTCTTATGATTTTCTTGAATATAATGCTCTGTATGCAGGAAGCACTTGAGAAACTACTGGCATTTGATGCTAAGATTGGCAATCTCGACCTGTTTTTTGATGATATATTCCCTGCTTCTTAAGCTAGGTGTCGCGTTTACTGTCAACATTTTCAAGCGGCTCTCCTGCAACAGGACTTAGACTTGTTCCACTTCTGAAACTGTGTTATATGGATAGGACTTAGACTTGTTCCACTTCTGAAACTGTGTTATAAGGATAGCTTTAGTATATCGTAAGGGAAACAAAAAGCTTAACAAAACTCCAGAGGCACTTTCCAATGAGGTGCAGGTGACCAAATTACATAGTGTAGGTATATTCTCGGGAACAGTACTTGCAACCATTTTTATTATATTATTATTGGCTCCATTGCTCCAGTAAGCATTTATTGCCAGTATCATGTTTCATTTGAGAAGAAATTTGATTTTTGTGTTTCTGCACATCAATTGCATTGGAAGCCTGGGCCGATCACCAATCCATGATGGAAACAGTTACTTTGTGGAAATTTATAATTGCGTAAACGGATCTGTAACTGTAGTTTGGTCCTTATATCTGACTTTGTAGAATCAGGTTGACGATATATGGTACTTGATTTTTAGTAAAATAAAGTTTGATTCATTGTGCTGCTAATTTGTTTCGCATTAATCTATTCCATGGGATTGAAAAATAAAGTTTCTTCTGTTGAACCAATATAGGGTTTTCATGTTTCCGTTCACCTGTCGTCCTCTTGAGAAATATGTAGTATGATTTGTACAGGAAATCCAGTTTGTAATCAACAGAAACTAGCTGCTTCACATTCGCTGGGGAATACATATTGTTGGCCACTGTCTTGAGACAGCCTCTACTATCATGTGACTAACTGCTTGTCTCGGATGGTAAAGATCCCAAAAAAATGAAAACCTCTGTTGGGACAAAGTGATGAAATGCGGATGCATATTGCATCAGATTTCAAATTCTTATGATGCTTAATTGACAAGTAAACGACGATCCAAACGAACATTTAACAAACATAATTGACTCAAAGTTAATCAGCACATGAAATATATTAGAGATTAATCTAGAAAAATCTAGATGTGTGTAATGAAAAATATAGTTTATGTAGTCTAGAAAAATCTTGCATTAAGTGGAAAGTCAAGTGATGATCATGTATCTAGAAATATCTTGTAAGAATCAAAGATATGTAATATTAGACAAGTGTAGAAAATTCTAGAAACTAGGATACAACACTATAAATATGTTGTATCATGTATGTGCATGAGTTGAAGGAGAGCTAATCAAGTGAGCTCCCACAAAATATTTGAATGGTAGAAACAAGAGTTCTACCAAAGAGATAAGTGAGAGATATGGGCTCTCACAAATATAGTTGTACAATTCATATTAATGTTATTAATGAAAATGCAATTTTGTTATATTATGAAGGGTCCATTAAAACTTCCGCATGCGCCCCCAAATTTCTATCAAAATATACCATAAAAACTTAGCACTTTACTTAACAAGCTTAGCTGCCTTATTTCGAGGTCATTTTTATGGCAGCTTCTTAGTTCATTTTTATCCTCTTGATATAACCCTTTTCATTACAGGGAGTTTTCAAGCAAAAATACCCTGGAAAAAACGAGCAACATCCTTACAAACTGTATCAACAGTGTTTCCAAAGTTTTCAAGTTCACGAACAACAGGATCCCCTATTGTACGAACCACAAAATATTCAACTTCATGAGCAATAGTTTCAGCCCCTGTTACAACAGCAAAAATAACAGCTCCGCCCACTTTTTCAACTCCACGAACAACAGTTTCGCCTGCCTTTATAGCTTCACCAAAAGCTTCCTCAGCTAATTCCACAGTGTTGTGGCCAAATTGTACCACTGTGTTTGGAGCATTGTTAAGGAAATCTCCCAAAGGGCCTTTAATTTCGTCATACACATGCAAAATAACTTCACCACTTTTTTCAATTGCAACGCCTACGAGACCTGCTATTACCGCATCCTTGAATTTGCCTTTCAAATTGTATGGTATCTTGTTTGCCTTTACCTTCTTAATCGCGGTCTTATTCCCCATTTCTCAGCTAATCTGTTGCTAGGCTAGGCACTGTTGCGAAACGCCTGAGTGATTGGCAATAATTAGATCTATTCAGTTCAGTAAAAACCAGTTGAAAAAATATAATAGAAGGCCTTATTAATATGATGGAGATACTTCAAATAGGTAAACTGTATACAGTATATTTGTATTTCAGCAGATGAAAGTATCACAATAGAAGTACTAAATAAAAGTTATGAGCTCGAGAGGTAGCTCATCTATGAGCTACCTCTTCGCATATAGCGGTCTAGGTTATGGGATCAAATCTTGTTGGAGGTGGAGGGAGGGCTGAGAGCATTAACCACGTACTTGTATACAATCAATATCATACTGGCCGAGAGTAAATCCGTAACTTGGACTCAAATGTAAACATGCCAAACAAAACAAAAAGGGTCTAGCACAATCAAATCAGTTTAGTAATAAAGCCATTTCCATATAAACTTATTAGATAAAGCAATAGCAATGTCTTCAAGCCTTTTAAAATTCGGATTTTGTAAATGTAATCTAAGACAACATTTATAAATCATATAATAATTTCATTTCCCAACTACATGATGAGATAAACTAAAAACACACAATATAAAATAACAAGTGAATATGAAATGAGTACTATGATTTTAAATAGGCGCAACTCTTGCTTTTAAACCGTTTTTGATGTACGCTTTTGACTATTACTATTTGCAATTGCGTATTAATAGAAATTATGAAAAGTTTATATTTTGAAAATATGTAGAATATTACATTATAGAAGTAATATATCTTAAAATAGTATCTTAGTTTCAAAATGCAATTAAAGTTTGTAAACTTTGATTACCAAATAGAAAATGTTGCGCCTATTACAAATTAGAAGAGGTATATATTAACAAAAAGTATTAATGATGAATTACTTACTGTCTTACTTGAAGAGTCCCCTTCCTAACTTCACTTGATGTTGTGTATTTTTCTACAGGCAACAGGAACTTATTTATAGGCTAGGCCTAAAAATATCACAATGACATGTGAATATGTGATCACCTATGTTACTCAGACTCGAGTAATCGTGCTCAACACGGATACGTGTTTAAGTGTCTGACTTGACTATTTGAAACTTTTCATCATTTTGGACCACATTGAAGTGTCCAAGTGTCTCACCTATGTCCAAAGTGTCGAAGATCTGACAAGAAAGCTTGGGGTGAAATATAAAGTCCAAGTAACACTAACGATCACATTCACATTGCACTAGTACTCGGAGAGCCCAGTGAACCCTAGAACCAAAATTGACGAATCCGATGCCGAACTACATGAAGTTCCAAGACAGCTTTTGCTTTCAGTGGAGTGGATTAACAGAATCTATTCCCTTGCTTTTAGTTCCCACTGTTCCAGGCTTCCAGCCACAAATTTCACAACTACAAACGTATGTCCGGAGTCCGGACGTAGTAATAATCTGAGACACAATCGAGCTTAGTTAAAATTACTTACATCCGTAAATATATACTCTCTACATATCACCAAACTTCCTTGATGTAGTTGGTTGGAATTCACCCTTATTTACCTTAAGGTCACGAGGCCGAATACTTTAACTTGTTGTACTTGGGGGTAAGGTTATTCTCCTTACCTTTCCTCTATTTCAAGTGTTTGCCCGCAAAATCTTAAAGCAACACCATATGGGTTGAAGTCTAGACAGGGACGGGTCCTCTCCTTACCATAGAAAAATGACACGCCTCTATTAGTCACTATCACACTGCAAACATGTTTCATTTGCAATAAAACGCCATAACAATTTATCTTTACTTTTTGTGGCTCTTCATTTTTATTAATCTAATAACTGTCTTCTTAATTTTACTCTTTTTGAATAATATTGATAATATAGAGTATTTAGCAATAATTGGTGTTTACTTGATCTTAAAAGAATCACAATTCAAACTTAGAAGTATAAGATTCATCCAAACATTAAGTAATAGTAAATATATTCATTTAATTGTTCTTTTTTTAGGATTTGTAAATAAATGCTGTCAAGTAAGATATTTAATATCTGGTTTGTTTCTATAATAATTGGTTAAATGCATAATACGCCCTCCATTTCTATGCTTGAGAAATTTTAAGATATAATTATGGGTTAAAATGGGTCTTATAAAACGGTCCAAGGGAGGGAAAATTAGGGTAGGCGATATGGAGAGGAAATATTACCAAAAAAAAAGAAATAAAGTGAGAATGGTTAGAAAAAACCATTTGGAGTACATCTTATTATTAAAATTGATATAATTTTTATATAATCAAATATTTAAATTTTCTTGGCCTCCAAATGAAATTTGTTGAAGATCCATCACTTTTCACATACTATATACTTTGACCATCTTGTACGATTAATACACAAGTAAAACATATTTATGTGAAATGTTGTTAGATTTGTCTCAATTCATATTTTCATAATATCAACTTTTTTTTTATAATTTTACTTCTGGATAATCAAATATATTAATAATAAAAATTATGTGTTGGAAAATGTGAAAGTCAAACTGTTTAAATTAAAACGAAACAACGGTTATAAATTTTTAGAAGGTAAATTTGGTGACTTAAAGTATTAAAAAAAAGGATTGGTTGATAAAAATTGAAGAGTCCGGATCTTTTAGAGTTCTAAGAGAACTCTACCATGTAGAGTTACGGTAATCTTAGCCATCCATATTCATTTATCAATTTCAATGGTTCATATCTTATCTGGAAAAAAAAAACCCAAAAACTGATGTGTGCAGTCGAGTTCCCCGCGTACTGCATAGGATTAACCTTAGAAAACTGATCCCTGTGCGGCTATGCCCCATTACCTTTTTTTTTTTTGAAAGACCTATGCCCCATTACCTGACCTTAGTATTTACTTCTAAAATAATAATCGATTTTTTTTCAAAAATAGAAATAAAAATCCATACCCGTCAAATGAGTTCTATCTAACTAATTACATTCTTTCAAAAAAAAAATAAAAGTTTGGTGTCCATCATTAGTGTCCATCAATAAATTCTGAATAGTGTTATAGAGATTTCTTCTGTGCCTTACTCTAGCACATATCCTCTATTCCATCAGCTAATTCTTGAAAAGTTTGGTGTCCACGTAAAAAGACTAAAATACTCTAACTGATATAATAATTAAATTAATTTAATTTTAAAAATGATGCAAACATTATCTAATCAATGAAATATTTCGCTTCATATGCACGTGATTATCTAATATTTGCTAAATAAAAATGATGTCAAAATTTTCTTTACAGGAACTTTGTGAACAATTGTTCTTACCTATTATTTGAGGTTATTAGATGTAGTAATACAATTTTGCTTTATATTTACTTTTGCATGCATTGCGTGCGTATAAGATTAGTACTAAAAAATGGGAACCCAAGAGAATACCAGAAAAATAATTACCTCCAAATGTGGGACAACTCAGCTGTGCACAACATATATGGGACAACCCAAGAGAATACATAAACGCTCATCGCCACAACTACTAGTAGACAGCTATCAGCTACCTCCAATAGCTACGGTTCGCAAGTAATTCTTGACTAGTTTCGCCAAACAGGCTTTAACCTAGATTGATCGAGTCTAAATTTTCTATCTAACAATTCTTATAGCACTATTTCTTATTGGTTGTTATCAATATTATGACCCACCGATTAATGATTAAGAATTAAATTCTCTAATAAGAAGTAGTGACACTGTATACACAAATTTTGAGTCAAAATAAATAAGACAAGAAACAAAGTAACAAAGAAATTATATTTCAATATATGTATTGAGTACAATCTCTGTAAACTGTTTATAATAAAAATAAACTAAGTCCTCTGATTCTTTTTTGTAGCTTGAGAGTGACACGTGTTGATGTCAACGTGGGGTTGAGTGTAGAGTGACGTTTTGTCAACGTCAACCTGAGTTTGAATGTGGGATGACGTTTTGTCAACGTCAACCTGAGTTTGAGTTTTGTTTGGGTGTATTCGAATGAGGGCTGACAAAAGCTTGAATCTCAGTCGAATGTGTTTGAGTGTATCTGAACAGTCGGCACGGATTTGATGTGCTTGTTGACTATTTGCAGAGAGAATTCCAAGAGAAATTTATGAGCTCTTGAGAATAATGATTTTCTGGTGCCCTCAATAGAAGGGGGTGAGGTCTATTTATAGGGAATGGATATCCCTTCATGGACTTGGTAGTTTATGGGTCTGGGCCCGTTTATGACTTGGAAGTCTTTTTTACCTTTGCCATTTGATCATCTTATTTGGACTATAATATTGACTGGCCCAAATAGTTGACAACTCAAATTATATTTATTTGATTTAATTTGAATATTTTATTTAGGTGGGCTAAATTAATTAAAGTGAGCTAATTATATTTATTTTAGTTCAATAATAATCAATTTATTTTAATGTAAAACACTAATAAATTTTTAGTGTCTACAAACACACAGTAGTGATACAAGGATTGTGAACACAATGAATTTGGAATCTTTCTTTTCATATGTGGTGTAGTTCACATACTTATCTGTCAAAATATTCTCTCTTCCTATATAAGTATGTAGTAGTACAGATAAGTTATGATTTGGTAAAAAAACTAATATGGACCCGGTGCACACTAACTTAGTGTGCACCTTATCTATCTCACGTGAGTTTTAATGATTACAACTTTCCGTTTTTGCCGTGTTCAGTCTTCCCCTATTTTCTCTCTCCTGATAACTTCTCTCTCCTCTGATAACTTCACTCTCCTGATAGTGTATTTTTGAAACAATATAGTGTATTTTGAAATGATATAGTGTACTTTAAAATGATATAGTGTATTTTAAAATGATAGTGTTTTGCTGAGTTTTTTGGCATGATAGTGTTGCATGTTATAGTGTATATTGACATGATATAGTGTATTTTGAAATGATATAGTGTATATTAAAATGATAGTGTTTTGCTGAGTTTTTTGGCATGATAGTGTTGCATGTTATAGTCTATTTTGAAATGATATAGTGTACTTTAAAATGATATAGTGTATTTTAAAATGATAGTGTTTTGCTGAGTTTTTTGGCATGATAGTGTTGCATGTTATAGTGTATATTGACATGATATAGTGTATTTTGAAATGATATAGTGTATTTTGACATGATAGTGTTTTGCTGTGTTTTTTGACATGATAGAGTTGCATGATATAGTGTGTTTTGACATGATATAGTGTAGTTTATTTGTATATTACACAAAATTATCATAATCGATCGTTATAGTGTTTGACATGATAGTGTATTTTGACATGATATAGTGTATTTTAAAATGATATAGTGTATGTTTGTTCAGAACAACTGTTTTTGTTACAATTTAAGGGCGAGAGAATATTATTGAAGAGAGAGAAAATCGCGCGGATTTTGGAAAGCGGGAGTGACTAGTTTGTAGTGGGGCACGTGTCTAGGCCTGGTCCACACTATTTTTAATGTGAACCGGGTCCACGCAAGACGGATTGATGATTTGGTGTATTCGTGTATATCATATATCTATTCTCCTTATATGTCACACAGTCGCATTATACATCAATAAGGTATGATTATTCTGTCTAAATCTTTATATATATAAATATTCTCGGTTCTATTCAGGGACAGATCCAATATGTTGAATTTGGGGTACTAACCGAACAATCTAGGAACATAACAAAGAAATTGGGCAGTAATTTCATGACACATATTGAGAATGAGAAGCTGAGTTTTTGGATGACAGAGCTAAAACTTTACACTGAACACATCGACTACTTCCTCCGTATCAAATTAAATGCAACAGTTTCTAAAAACGGATGTTTTAAATTAAATGCAACACTTTCCTTCTTTCTATTTTTGGTAAAGATTTTGAGTGTGAAATTACACATATACCCTTACTAAAACTAATTAAGCCCCCCTTAACCTAACCTAACCAACATTAATCTACCAAAACTTCACCCCCTCTCTCTCTCCAACACCCACCTTGACCAACATTGACCACCCCTATTCCCCCGTGACCACCAAACCACCACCTACTCTCACCAGCACCACCCTACCACCACCTCGTTTCACCGGTACCACCTCACACGACCACCACCCAACCACCACCAACCCATCGCAACAACCACGAAACCACAACCCCATTCCACCGTGACCACCAAACCACCACACACGACCACCCCGGCCTAACCACGTAACCACAAACCACGAACCACCCATCCACCACAAAACCACCATCAAACCACGAACTCAAACCCTAACCACCATAGAATCGCCCACCCACAAAAAAATCCTCATCCCACCGATTTTGGGTGGTGGTGGACACAAAGAAGAAGGGGCGTAAGGGGTGGGGTTAGAGGTCCGAAATCGAAGGGGGGCGCTGGGGGGGTTAGAGGTTCGAAATCGAAGGGGGGCGCGAGGGTGGGGGGGGGGTGGGGGGGGCTTGGCTGGGCTGCGGGGGGTTAGGATCGCGGGGTGGGGGAGGGTGGGGGCGGCCGGGGCGGGGGGGTGGGGGAGGGGGGTTGTCGTGGCCGCTTGGATGGTTCTTGGTAGTGCCTCGGTAGTCGGTGGTGGTGGTGGTGGTGGCGGTGCCTCGGTGGTGGTGGTGGTGGTGGTAATCCGGCACCCCATTCCTCCTTTTTATTTTGTTGGCCCCACTTTCTCTCTCCTAATTAACATACCCACATGCTAAAACTTTGCATTAATCTCACCCTAAAAATTTTTACCTAAGAGTCCGCGTCAAAGGAATTGTTGCATTTAATTTAATACGGAGGTAGTATTATAAAATACTTTCGTTGTAATATATTTTAATACTTCATCCATCTTTTTAATATATCTAGCAATTTGACTTTTATACTCTAAAAAACACAAACTCTTCATTTCTTAATACTTATCTATTACTAAAAGGTATAATAGTTTATACCTAAAAATATACGTACATATAGATCAACAAGTAACTAAGCTTGCTTGGTGGAGGTGGTGGGAACTCACCTTGTGACTTTGAGCGCCACAAGTTCGAACCCAACTACCTTCAGGAGTAGGGATTCCCTTATATCCCCTCCTACTCTCAGCGTTGACGCATGTGTGAATGGCCACTGACCTGCGAGAGGTCTTTGGTCAAGAGGCCCTTCTTCTTACCAAGGGGTCTCCAGTGGGGGCCCCAAAAAAAAATATAGATCAACAAGTTCAACATATTACATAATAATATTTTTTAAATTGGTCAAACTTAGTATATAAAATGTGTATAATATAGTCAAATTGCTGTATTTGTTTGAAAACGAATCAAGCAATTTTTAAAAATGTGTGATAGATAAATTGATGGTTAAAAACTAAGAGTTAGACATAAAACTAATTAAGACCATGAATGTCAAACAAAAAGAAAGGAAAAGGAATAAGTTTTCAGCTTTCAAGTGAACCAAAAGGCATTCATTTTAAATCAAAAAAGAAAAAGAAAAAACTTAGAAACAGAAAGAAAAAGAAGGAAAGCAAAAACTTAAAAGGTGGCTGAAGAGGGAATCGAGCCCTACGCTAAAATACGGGTATAAGAGTATAGTAGTTCCACTAACCACTGGAGCAAGATTTAGTTTGTCAAAGAAAGACAACACGTTGGGAACAAGTTCTAGTTAGAATATCAGCCGTTGTGAAATGTCTTGCTAAGCATAATTTGGCTTTTATAGGGTCTAATGAGAAGCTATATCAAGATATGGTTATGCAAGATCATATTAGACGTATTCAAAATCGTGAGATTCATTATCACTATCTTGGGCATAAGATTAAACATAATGAATTTATCTCACTCTTGTCTCATAGTGTTTAAAGTTCCATTATAAATATAGTTAAAGAGCCAAAATATTTTTTACTTATTCTTGATTGTACCCCTGATGTGAGTCATCAAGAATAGATGACTTTAATAATAAGATGTGTTAATATGTTTGGCAATAAAATAAAAATTGAAGAGTATTTTCTAGAATTTCTAAAGGTAGATGATACAACCGAATTAGGACTTTTTAATGAATTAGTAAATACGTTGAAATGTCTTGATCTTAATATAGATGATGTGAGGGGTCAAGGATTGATGTGAGGGGTCAAGGATATGACAATGGTTCTAATATGAAAGGAAAACATCAAGGAATTTAAAAGAAGTTACTTGAAATAAATCCAAGGGCATTATAATGCTAGAAGGTCTTGGTGGAAAATAGGCATTTGCAGCACCTTTAGGCTTTAGTTAGGGCTGGCAATGGGTCGGGTTGGGTCAAGATCAGGTTGGGTTGGCGGGTTAGCGGGTTGAGAATCCCTTGACCCAACCCGACCTGTTAACTTAAACGGGTTGGGAATTACAACCCAACCCAACCTTATGATAAACGGGTCAACCTTCAGGTCGACCCATTTAATTTTTTTTCGTGTTTTTGCCAGAAAAAAAAATAAAAACAACAAAGAGTATGTTACAAAGAAACAGTTGGCAGCAACTTAGCATTAAGAAATTACATAACCATATGCTAGATATTGTTCAAAATCAACAAAATCAACCAAACTGTTGTTCAAAATCAACAACATTACAACTCTATAATCAATTGTTCAACATTAACTGTAATGAGTTTGGATTTTTACTTTTTAACCTTCTATATGGGCTAGCCCAATTTTTTTTAGCTGCGAAATGAGTTAAGGTTTTTAGGTTGTTTTCATAAATGGGTTAAACGGGTTAAAATCAGGTCGAGATTTTCAACCTGACCCGACCCATTTAATTAAACGGGTTGGGTCAGGTCGACCCATTTAATTAAACGGGTTGAAAATTTCGACCCAACCCATTATTAATGGGTTGGGTTCGGGTCGGGTTGGCGGGTTGGGTAATATTTTGCCAGCTCTAGCTTTAGTGGTGGAAAATTGACAGAATCTTACCACCTGATCTCTATATATACACTATGTCATATAAAGAGAATATATGATCAAGACAGATTGTTACTATTATATACTCCTATCCTATGTAATCTAGACAGAATCCAGAAAAATAAAAAAATAATTAAAAAGAAAATCTTGAAAGAATATATATATATATATATATATATATACATATATATATATATATGCATATATATATATATATGCATATATATATATATATACATATATATATATATATATATATATAAAGTATATGCATACATAAAGATATAGACATAATCATACATAATTTGCCTTGAGTCTATAGCGAATGTCAACCAGACAACCACCCCATATTAGCGTAATTAACAAATATAGGTCATTGATCTTTTGTATGCCATCACAATCCTCGGATGTTAATTTAATTTTATGCTTAATTGAAGTTTCTATTTGTATGGGTAGTACACAAATACACTAAAGGACATATGTCATACATGTACGCCAGTATCATGAGCAGCAGGCGATAGCATGGTGGTGTTAGCATAACCTCCGATCCCACTGGAATTGAGTCTCACTCCATGCAAGGAGGGATCCCCACTTCCCCTCTTCTTGCGTTGCAAGGGACTTCATCTTACCTTTAAAAAAAGGTACGCCTGTATCATATCAGGACGCGACCTTTATACGATGATTGAGATCAGGTCCATGAGTGGTCCGACAACATTCCTACCGGTCACCTAATAGGATAAAATAGAAGAATCTTTCCATAAGTCAGACTCATCGCAACCATACATGTGGACAAGGATTACACATCTTGTCAGAACAAAAATACTACTATAAATAGCCATTTGGTACTATTCTTGTAACACCCCGGCTTTCGCACATCCTTATTAAATTAATTACCCCGGCTTTCGCAGCGGAAGGCCTTAGCTTAGCCGGCGCGTTACCGCCGTACTTTCCGCTAAGGGAAAATACAAGGCTACATTATTCACCTACTTACATGGACATTTAGTCCCTTTTTGAAAGAAATACTTTAATAATAAATTAATATTTTCTGAAAATTTCGGCAGAGTCTCCTTTGTAAATTGGACAACCCAAAATGGGAAAAATGTTTGAAAACCTGTTGCAATAAAATATATATACCAAATCCCAAACTCAACGCTTTCGCGGAGTACCAGCTAAAGAAAATCAGGAGCACTATTGCTCAACCAGAAACTAGAAATGAAACTAAATCAATTAATTATCTAACTATTACAAAATGGAACATCCTCGCCTCAAAGAAAACATAAAACATTCATAGCTGAGATCGTAGTACTTAACCGCTTCTATCTTGGAAGAGATGCTTGAACTTCAACCCGAAACTATTGTAACACCGCCACCCACCAAGTGACAAGGCCACGTAGTGACAAAACAAAACATTGACATACACATCGACAACGCCGAGTACTAACCCATAAAACATTCTTAAAACATGCTTTGGTGTCTACCATTCTCACGTAATCAATACATGTTCACATCATTCATAACCATATCACAACAGCATAGCAATATTCACATAATCCCTACGTTCACATGTAGATATATATACAATGATTAATTACATAATTAATCTTAATTAATCCAGTTATTTAAGGAGAGGAAAGAGAACGCCCAGATAGCCGGGGTCAATCCCCGTAACCACTTACTTCAACATTGTAGGCCGGGTCAATCCCCGTAACCACCTACGGATAACATAATGGCCATAATAACGAGTCCCTAGTGTGCACACCCCTTCTACTTGGATCACAACAAGATAGAAGGAAGACAAGTAACAGAATAATCCGCATAGTAACCGGGAGAACCCGTAGGGGGCTGAACCACTCATACAGGGCAACCTGTTCATCATTTCCCTCCGATATTTCACTTTACGTGATTAACATCTTTTAATTCACGCCATCACATAAATCACGTACACATTTACGTCATCTTGTTCAATCCAATGTGAACATATTTCATCCATCATAATCTCAATCCATTCATAGTGGTTGCATTAACTCATTTCATAAATACAACCGTCACTTGAGTTCATTTATCACTTCAGATTCATAATCATTTCATAGCATCGTATCATCATAATCATCATAAAACATTTCATTTCCCGCAATCCATATATATAACATATCATTAATCATGATCATAACGTATACTTTTACCTAATCGGAAATTGTAAGCATATCTCATAACTTTAAATACTTTTTAGAATACATAACATAAGCATAGCAGAAGCATATCAGTCTTTTCGTATCTCATATCGTTTAAGAGTCATTCATACTTTCAGACGGTTTCAGAATTAAAAGGTATACTTTAACATATTCAGAATACATGAACATATATCATAGCAAACATTTCATAACTCATCATTCATAAGAACAAGAGTCATCATTTAACACTTTCCGATCACTTATGAAACAAGAGGCATACTTATTCCATACTCCTTCATATCCATATAATAAGTTTATTAGCGATATAGTTCACATAACCAATTAGCGTCATTAAACATCATTCGACTCTAGACAGTTCTCACAATAGTCCTTAATACGTTTCTCTTAGCTTTCCATGTTATTAACATATAATAATAAACCTGATATAGTTAACAAGTGTACTTTAAAAGTCATAAAATACCAGAATTGTCTGAAAATCAATAAATCAACTCAATTCATCTTTAACCCATACATCATTTCAACCTCGTGGATGAATACTTAACCATCATATTGAACGTATCAACCCATAAAGGTAATTAAGTAATTCCCTAAAACTTCTTAACAAATATCTTAAGATCTTCTCATCACATAGTTGCCAATAATCCAACTTTAGTAATTATAACTCACCATAATTTAGTCTAAATTCCATAAATAGTACGAGTTTTAAGCCCTGAAAGCGTCATAATTCACAAATATAAGTTTACTAGGAAATCAATAGAATGACTTCTAAAACATTGAGTAATACTGTTATTATAGTTCACCCAAATCAGTTCCATCAACTCAATCAATTTCATCAACCAATTCCAATTTCATCCAAAATTAATATTAACCAAGTCTTACAGATTTATTCAAGTAACACTAAAAATTAACATAGTTGTAACACTTACCATAACTCAGGAATTCAAAGCATCAACAATAAATAACAAAATTTCAGAATTCATCACTTTAATAATATCACCTCTAACATGAGGAAAGTAAAAGAGAGGAAGAAGGGGGTATAGTACCAACAAAGGGACGCGGTGGCAGCACCACCACCACCATTAACCGACGGCCACCTCGGGTGGCGCAAAACAACAAAGAACAAAGAACACAAAGCACGCAAAGAACAACGAAGAAGGGAGAGAGAAAGAACACAACCGCAACCACAGCAGCAACGAAACAACAACACCACGAAGAGGAGAGAGAAGATGCGGACAGGGGATGGGGCGACACCACTGATTCAACACAACAGCAACACCGACACATCAGAGTCGCGGGCTGAGGGAAGAAAGAACTCCGGCGAGCTGAACTAGCGCCGGCGAAACGCAAGCAAAGCAGCGAGGGGAGTGAGAGAGTAAGAGAGAGATCGGGGAAGAGGAGAGAGAAAGCTTGGGGGTTTGGGGGTTTTGGGATTTCTCACGGGGAAGGAGAGAGATATAAGGGGGGGTACTTGAGGTTTTCACGGGAGAGAGAGAGAAGTAAGGGGGGTTTTGGGTTTTCTTTGAAGAGAGCGAAATGGGGTTTTGGGGTGATTGGGGTTTTCTTTCAAGAGAGAGAAAATTATGGGGTTTTGCTTCTTCCTTAAACCGACAAACATAAATAGACGGACCGACTTTAGTTATTTAAAATCCAAATATATAATTAATAATAATTTCATAAAACAAAATATATTACAAATACTATAAATATTTCAAACTCAAATAAAATAAGAATTTTCAAAACATAATTAACTTTATAATTATAATTAACGCTAATTAAAACGCTCTTAAAAATCGGGGTATTACATCCTACCACCCTTATAAAAAGTTTCGTCCTCGAAACTTGCAATAAGTGAATCGAGAAGACAAAAATCAAATTCATTTAGACAAAACCAAGATCTCAAATTTCCATGGCTTCGTTAGATATTCAGCCTCCATTCCGCCATCAACTTTTGTATCTCTACTTCAACTCGATTCGCGAAATCAAGGAGCAAAGAAAACAAAAGGGGCAAACTTGTTGGCAATGAATTCCAACTAACTCACTTAGTGAGATCTCGTTTGAAATTCAGTTGGTTTCTCAAATCATATAAGTTTTATCGAATACATACTTTGAATAAATACATATCATAAACAAATACAAGTCAATGCACGATACATCACACATAAACTAGTAATTAACATAGAAAATCACATATGCCACATCTTTACATGAACAGATTCACATTGCACACGCAAAAGCGCAAACTCTCAAACGGCTTGGTTCATTTATACCTAACTTTTTAGCCAATCCATTAAACCTATTTAGAACCTTTACGCCATGATATGGAGATCATATCGTACCAAAATCTAACCTTAGCTCTGATACCACTCTGTAACACGCCCGTTGAGTCGAACCTTCGTGGATTTTCCCCCATCTCGAGTTTTATTAAATGAAAAAGGGTTCGGCTTGGCGGGGGTGTTACTGAGAGAGCACCTCAGTAACACCCCCGCCAAGCCGAACCCTTTTTCATTTAATAAAACTCGAGATGGGGGAAAATCCACGAAGGTTCGACTCAACGGGGGTGTTACAATTCTATAGGCTGTAGAATAGTACCAAATGGACTACAGGTACATTATAAACACACACTCTCTCTACTTTCTCTCTCTAAATCCATCACCGACATATCTATGACTTGATCGTCGGAGGGGGTTTCCTTGCATTTCCCACGACAGCAGTTTACGTTTGCTCCCTCACTGTTAATCCTTAACAGTCAGCCACTCTAGAGTTCGTCGATGGTGCGCACGAGTGTAGGAATAGGATGGTGCGTCCCATCCAAAATGCACCAAAAAACAAACAAAACGCGGAAAACTGGAAACAAAAAATAACCCAATGAACATTTTCAATATTCCACTGAACAGTTAAAAATTTACCACATGGGAACCTTTTTGAATCAACAATATGTTAATGCAGTGAACATCTGTTTATCTCCAATGAACATATAAGTAATGACAACATAAATATTTATCACAATGAACATATAAGTAATTTGAAAAAACATTTTGAAGACTTGGATGAACAAACTAACATCTGAATCAACAATATGTTAATGAAGTGAGAAATGAACAATAGTAAATCCCACAGATGTTTATTTCAAAATTGCAAATGTCCATTGAAAATTAGCGTGTGTTCATTAGACTACAATGTTCATTGGAATAATCTTGATGTTTATTGGTTTACATGAACAATAGTAAATCCCACAAATGTTTATTCTAAAATTTCAAATGTCCATTGAAAATTAGCGTGTGTTCATTAGACTACAATGTCCATTGGAATAATCTTGATGTTTATTGGTTTACAACGCACATGGGGTGAAAATTTTGAGGAAAGAGAAATTGAGGTGGGTTCCACAAATGTTCATTGGAAAACTGCAGATGTTCATTGCAGACCGTTTAAACGCTGCGTTTTGAAGCGTGCGCACAGGAAGCACCATACTTCCGTGCGTACCTTCGAATTTTCGCCCACTCCACTCTTAATTGGCAGACTTACGAGTCCGTCGATGGTGCGCACGAGTGTAGGAATAGGATGGTGCGCACCATCCAAAACGCACCAAAAAACAAAAAAACGCGGAAAACTGGAAACAAAAAATAACCCAATGAACATCTTCAATATTCCATTGAACAGTTAAAAATTTACCACATGGGAACCTTTTTGAATCAACAATATGTTAATGCAGTGAACATCTGTTCATCTCCAATGAACATATAAGTAATGACAACATAAATATTTATCACAATGAACATATAAGTAATTTGAAAGAACATTTTGAAGACTTGGATGAACAAACTAACATTTGAATCAACAATATGTTAATGAAGTGAGAAATGAACAATAGTAAATCCCACAAATGTTTATTCCAAATTGTAAATGTCCATTGAAAATTAGCGTATGTTCATTAGACTACAATGTCCATTGGAATAATCTTGATGTTTATTGGTTTACATGAACAATAGTAAATCCCATAAATGTTTATTCCAAAATTGCAAATGTCCATTGAAAATTAGCGTGTGTTCATTAGACTACAATGTCCATTGGAATAATCTTGATGTTTATTGGTTTACAACGCACATGGGGTGAAAATTTTGAGGAAAGAGAAATTGAGGTGGGTTCCACAAATGTTCATTGGAAAACTGCAGATGTTCATTGCAGACCGTTTAGCTGCGTTTTGAAGCGTGCGCACAGGAAGCACCATATTTCCGTGCGTACCTTCGAATTTTCGGCAGACTTACCTTGAAGACCGTCACTTGTTTCATTATCAGAACACTATTAAACAAAACTTTCCAAGGATTCAAGCATATGTCAATTTTATTTACCTCATTTCACTGTATGTCTAGTAGTTGCAGAGCATTGACTATTGAACATCTTCTAAAAAGTTCTCCTTAATAATTCAACTCTCGACTTGTTATACTACTAGTATCTACAAGCATTCACGCACCCAAAGGGAGGTTTGAGAGGTTTTCTTGTCATATACAGACTACTACTACACAAATCGAAGCAAGTCAAATGATCAATCAAGAGGTTTGCTTGTTTTTTAAATGGATTGAAATTCATGAATTGTCCAACCCCAAACAAAGTATTTGACGAAAATGAATGATATACATGAGATGACAAGCAAATTAAATCATCAATTAAAAGGTTTGCTTGGTTTAGACTGTATCGATAACGTCGGCAGTGGCTTTTGGTCGCCTCAGAAACTTGCCTGGCGCTTGAGAGGTGAGAGAAGGTCAAACTTGCGCAGAGGGAGAAGAGAGAAGTAGTGCGTTTTTCCAGTGAGAAAATAGGGGTGAATTTTTTTTTGTCTTTTAAAACTAGCATATAATAAGAATAATTCTAACTGTATTCAATCCTACATTTTAGAAATCTCATTGTTATAAACTAGTTGGACCACCGCGTGCACGCGGTAGCCAACATGAATTACTAATTATGGTTTCCAAACTTGTATGCAATAATATTGAATTTCTACATTTTTCTTCTTTCATTGCGTTTGTATTGCTTACAAAATTTGAGATATCGAATTATTAATTTCAACATTTTAGAATTTACAAATCATATATATGATAGTAGTTTGAACTTATATGTAATGTCTTGAGAAAAGGTGATGTACCAATGTTTACGGCAATGCTTTTCTACTCCCAAATACTCTTTCTATTCAAAAATTCCATTATCATACGTCACACACCACTGTAATAAATGTGGTATTCAGTTATAATATCTTGTCTTAGTGGAAAACACATATTTGGGATGAAAATAAGAATCAAGGTTGACCTAATTGGTTGGATTCCCTCATTCCACTCTTGTGACAAGAGTTTGATTTTTGCACCTTACAAAGTGAAATCCCCAATTGCTATGCACGCGTTAGCCAACATGAATTTCTATTAATGGTTTTTAATATTTTGTGTATGCAATATATATAAACTTTCAATACAATTATGTAATAACTAAGATACAAGTAAAAAAAAGATAAGCTAATATGTTATAATATATATCGATTTGCATGTCAACATATATTTTTCAAAGAAATAACACAGTGAAGTTCTTTGATCTTGGATGTAGTAGTTAATAAATATGGGCACCATTATATAAATCATATTACAATCTTTTCTTTATAATTAAATTAAAATATTGACACAATATTATTATTTGGAAAAAAACATATATTGGCATGAAGAATTTTTTTCTGATTTATTGAATCAACTTCGTTTGTTACATTTAGATTTAGAAGCATTTTCCTACAAAAATATTGCTAATCAGAATGTAAATACTCTTTTATAAACCAGGAAGATAGTACATCACTTTTTTTAGTCATTTAGATTATATTTGATATTAAATATGTTTACATCCAAAATTACTTTTTTGCCATATCATCCATTAGTATTATGCAAGTATCAATCAGATTTACTTGTAAATCATCTACTTTCTGCATAAGGGACAAAAAAAGGGGAACAAAACAAATAAGTTGACGAAAATGGAAAACATTCATCAAATACCAACACAAAATCGAAATTTATCTTTGAATATGGAAATTCGAAAAATAAGTATAAGGGAGGAAATGCCTAACGAGAAGAAATTTAAAACTTCATTTTGCATTTTCTACTTTATAGCAATACTATAACAATTTTAGGAAGAAAAAAAAAATTCATAGAATGATTTAGGTAAGAAATAGGCTCAATATGATTAAGAATTGAATAAATACCATCATAGCTACTATAATCATCATTTTAATAAATGAAATTATTTTTTAAGTAATATTATTTCTTAGCATCATTGCGATAATTTTCTTAGATAATATTTCCGTAAATCATTAATACGAACCAACATCCAAACTTACACGAACACCAGAATGTAGAATTTTTTTTTAACTTAACACCAAAATGATAATTTCTTCTCTTTTAGCCACCATTACAAAAAATTGTTTTGTAATTATATATGCAAAGACTACATTCGTTTATTTCTAATTAACAAACTTGTCATTCCGGGTGTTTTTTTCATTTGGGACATTTGACCCTTTCAATGTATTGTAGGTTGGCCCACCATTTCTCTTTTACTTTTACTCTCCTTTTCTTTATTTTTTTCACCTTTCATAACTTTTATTTTACTTCCCTCTATATTTTGCAGTTTTTCTTTACTCCATGTGCAAAAGTAAAGTCCAAATTAAAAAGAAATGAAGGGAGTATATTGTCGATTTATTAAGATTAAGTCACTATTTTTTCTCTATTTTTTCCCAAGGGGATAATGGACTTTGCTTTTCCAGCTTATTAGATTACATTAGTAAATCTACTAAATTATTCCACTACAATGTCTTTATTTATAAATTTCTACAATATGATTTTAAGAAAAACATCATAAATGTATCTAAAATTTAGAATCTTATAGTTTGTCAACTTTGACGCAACCATTAACTACATATATGCATTTTTTAATTTTTTTTTTTTTTTTTTTGAGGGGAAAGGCAGAAGCCACAGAACTTTTGTTAAGAAGCTAGAACAACGTCAGCCGCAATTACATCAACTATAATACTCGGACATTCCCCCACCCAGATTCTCGTAGAGTAATCCATAGGTGTAAGGTGAGCCATACCATGAGCAGCTACATTAGCTTCCCTAAAAACATGAGAAAAAGAAATAGACACAAACTCCCTACTTAATGACATAATTTCTTTAATAACAACACCTAAATAAGACTCATCACCACACTTGTCTTGGTGATGGGTCTTATTTAGATGCATTTATTAAAGTTGGGATATAAATATAAAAATTTGTCAACTTCTATAATTTTTTTTCATATTTTAACTAATAAGTACATAGTCGAAGATAATAATGGAAAAATATGTCCATTAAGATCATGAAAGTCACTATTGAAGAACAAAGAGATTACATATTTAAAGTTATGGGAGAATCAATCATCTATATTAAGTTTGAACTCATCTCATAAAAAAAAATTATGGCTCTCCGCCGAGTTTGGGTGTAGAAGAATATTTTTCACTCCTATGCCTTTTTTCCTTTTGTAAGTTTGTCTATTCACAGCTTTTCGATTTGTGGTAACCATTGGAGGTGCGGTAAAGAATTTGCATTTTAAGAGAAAGTCTCAAACTCTTGTCCATAATAATGAATCTTCATCCGAAACATGTGTTCTTTTCATATGACATTCTATTATTACTCATTACCATATTATTATTTGTAGTGGAATGGTAACGTACAATAATGAAAGTTTATGAATAAGAAGTATATTTGGAAGTGAAAAAGCATTTTCATGAACATGAGTACAAAACTTTCCTTGCAAAATTACATATAACTTAAAAATATTACCATAATATGTAATCATCTAAAAAAATAATCCATAAATTCTAACATACAAAATTCAATTTTTTGTATGAATATTACAAATTATAGAAGCAATAAAAATGTGGCGGAAGAAGAAATAGGATGTTCGAAATTGCCAATATTTGATATCCATGTTATCCATATCCGACCTCAAAATTTCAAAATTTGGATATATAAAATTATTTTGGTACCAAATATAGAGGATATATGATATCCAAAACATTTGTCATATTTGTCTTGGTATTAATTTTTCATAAAAGGTAATATACTTGAAGCAAATATAATCATTATTTCTAACACCGAATTGGATATCCGAAATTTGAATAATATTATATGATAATATCTTCAAATATAGAATATTCGATGATTTGAAAAATCAAGATGTGAAACGTTATCCAATGCAATATCCAAAATTTGTGGTTGGATAATTTCTTCGGATTGAATATCCAAATAACTGGATTAGAACTAAATCAAATTATCCATATATTTGAATTTTCAGATAAATGGTGTCAATGTTAGCTCTTGGCATTTTAAAGAGTAATAAAAGTGTATGCATGAAAAGTAAACCAAACTAAGAAAACCAAAAAGAAAAATAATATAATACATGATGGAATCATATATAGTGTCCTTGTAGTACTATTGGTTTTTCTATATGGTACCATCATAGAAATGTCAATAAGTGAGGTGTACCACGTGAAATAAAAAACTTCGGATGTTATCACTGCAAAATAGGCAACTGTACATAGGTACCATATGTAAACTCTCGAACGATTTCTTAGATAGATAAAATAAAGTGCCCTACCGAGTTGGAAGACTTGGAACAAAGAGAAGTAGGAATATACCTCAATTAAAGAGTATAAAAGGCAATCAATTACACTTTGTTTAAATTAAAATACCCTTTTCCTCTACACAAATTCTTTAATAAGATAGGTGTATGATAAATTATTGTGAGACAAGGGTAATTTTATACTTTAGAAGGGATATTTTCACGTATATATAAGTGACCCAATTAACTGGAAAATTTATTCTTTATCTAAATGTTATCCTTTTTAACTTAAAAGGTGAATATTTTAGCTAAAATGTAAAGTGACATCACAATGAATTAATTGTGCACCTAATGCACGTAATACTATTTGTTTCCTCTAAGCCAAAAATGAGAAAGAGGACCCAAGAGGGATAAGTGAGAAGAAGGAACGAAAGAAGGACAAAAAAAAAGGAAAATATAAACTGATTCAAATGAATGAGAGAAGCTGGAAAAGAAGTTATACTATATTATAAGGATACGGATGGATACAATCTTGCCTAAAACCCACAAACAATATCCATTAAAACAACCAAATTACATAGAATTAAATGTGTAAAGAAAAGCGAAAACCCATAAAAAGGAGTTTATGAAACCACAAGTCACAAGCCATCAATCAAATGGGATTCCAAACTTAAGGAGCCTTATTAACCAAATCAAATTTGGACCCAACAACAAGAAGTGATAATCTAAACGAAGAAGGCTTAATAGGAAACCAAATCTGTTTTAGTTTTATATAAACTTAGCCCAACTAATCAATTAAACAAATTAACTAAGGGACTGTTCTCTTCGGTATAAAACAACCGAACCGAAGCGAACCGAATTCGAACCGAAGCGAACCGAACCGAATTAAACTATAACTAATTAATAGTAATGATTATCATTTAGGAATCGAACCGAACCGAACCGAATTGAACCGAACCGAACCGAACCGAATGAATTGAACCGAACGGGCGGCCGAACCGACCGAAGCCCGAACCGAATTAAATTATAACTAATTAATAGTAATGATTATCGTTTAGGAAGCGAACCGAACAACGAATTGAAGCGAGCGGGCGGGCGAAAATAAGTTGGGGAGAATGTCTGCCAAGTAATCTGATTCGGCCCAGAAGTATGATTAATTAACAACTAAGTTAACATGGTCTAACCAAACAAATCAGTTTATAGGCCCAAGCATTATGATTATTTAACTTAGCTAAGAGGGCTTGGTTGGGGAATTAAATCAGTTTGGGACCCAAACTAAAGTTAACTAAAAATGGGTAGTAATTGAGCTTCTAGTGTTAAACTTTTAAATAAAAAAATCAGAAAATAAAAAAAAACAAAGGTATGAACTTCCACTCTTTTGCCGCACTGTTATACCACCACCAACAACAGTAAGTGTTGTATTTCTCTTTCTTTCTCAAATTTCTATAGTTGCCAATTTTGATTTTGTTCCATTTCTGAAAGATTGTTTGGTTTAGAAATTCTTGCAAGAACATATTTTGACTATTGTATTTTATTGAATCGCTTTTCTGATATTCTGGTTGATTTTACTCTTATTGATTTGTTGGGTACCTTTGAATAATTTTTAAAAAAAAAAACTTTGGTATGCCATTTGTGAAGAAACTTCCTGAGTTTGGTAGGGAGTGTGACAAGGTGGCGCCAGCAGGCTGCCGACGCAAGAGCAGCAGCGAGCAGGGGCGAACAGGGGAGTGAGACAAAGCTCCGACGATGATGAAGAGAGAGAAAGATGTCGTAGGTGATGATGATAATGGCGATGATGGTGATGATGATGAAGAGAGAGAAAGTACGAAATTGAGTTGGAGGAGAGAGAGAAAGAGAAAGTACGCATTTGAAGGGAAAAAAACAGGTACCTGACAGAGTGGGACACAGGGGCATAAGTTGAAATTTTGTGAAAAGATGGGTCGGTGCACATACCCTTGTGCACCTAAACCCCAATTCCCTTTTATATAAGATAAGATATAAGATTTATGGTCTACTTTTCATATTAGCGTTGATTAGCTGCAATTTTTATACTCCCTCTGTTTTCTTTTAATTGTTACCCTTATATTTTTCACGCATGTCAATGCAAAACTTTGAGGATATATATAGTTTTGTATTTAATTTGTAAAAATTATAAGAAGTACATATTAATAAAATACATGCTAAGACGAATCTAAAAAAATCTATCATGAATAGATTTTTATTCACGTATAAATCACAAACGATGGTCAAAATGAAATTTATGAATAGTCACTACAAAAAAAGCTTATATAGCGACGGATTTTAGAAACGGATTTATATCCGTTTCGAATTTAGAGACGAAAAATTTACAATCCGTCTTTAAATAAATAAATTTAGAGACGGAATTTTAAAATCCGTCTCTATAGTGTTGGGACAATTTCTCCTAGACTTTTTCAAAGAAAGTCAGATCTAATTTAGAGACAGATTTTAAAACCCGTCCCTAAATTAGAGACGGATATAAAAATTTCGTCCCTAAAGTGTTGGGGCAATTTCTCCTAGACTTTTTCAAAGAAAGTTAGATTTAATTTAGAAACGGAATTTATAAATTAGAGACGGAAATTTTTAATCCGTCTCAAATTTAGAGACGGAATTTATAAAATCAGTCTCTAATTTAGGGACGGATTTTGAAATCCGTCTCTAAATTAGAGATGGATTTTAGAATTCCGTCTCTAAAGTGTTGGGGCAATTTCTCCTAGACTTTGCCAAAGAAAGATATATCTAACTTAGAGACGGATTTTAAAATCCGTCCCTAATTTAGGCACGGATTTGAAAATCCGTCTCTAAATTAGGGACGGATTTTAAAATCCGTCTCTAATTTTAGTCAAGTCCATATTCTATAACTCAATTTAGAGACAGAATTTTTGGATGAGAGACGGATTCAAAAATCCGTCCCTAAATTTAGAGACGGATTTTTGAACCCGTCTCTAAATTTAGTGACGGATTTTGGAATCCGTCTCTAATTTAGAGACGGAATTTGGAATCCATCTCTAAATTTTAGAGACGGATTTTATGGATTTCCGTCCCTAACTCGAATTAGCGATGAGGTTTTTAACGACGGATGAGTTCTGTCTCTAAATCCGTCGCGAAGCACATATAGCGACGGATTTGGCCAATTTAGAGACGGAATTGTTTCGTCGCTAAAGACAAGTTTTTTTGTAGTGAGTGCAAAATGTCAAACTATAACAATTAAAAAAACGGAGGTAGTATTATACACCAGGGTACATGTATCGTACGTACACCTAATGCTATTTCTTTCCCTATTGCTGATTATCTGAGTTCCAAATGAGCAAAAAAAATAAGGGATGAGCAAATAGTTCCCCTTGGGTGTATGGTACAATCGAGAATACAGTATAAGTTTTAGAAAGTCTAGGAGTAAAAAGTAGTCCATTTATGGTCTATATATGTCGCAAGTATTGTGACATTTTTAAGAATCAAAGTTGACCTAGTTGGTTGGAGGCCCTCCTTCCTAGGGGCGTACACCAGTTCAGGACCGGAGGACCAGAATCTGGAAATTCTCTGTACCGAGACCGGAATTTTTCCGGTCCACTCCAGTTTTGGACATGTTGGACCAGAATATGTATTTATTTTTGAAAAAAATATGTTCAAATTAGATACATTAAAAATTAATAATTCTAACAACAATAATACTAGAGACAATAAAGAGTAGGTTTTTAACATTTTAACTTTCAACTTTTTTTAACCTTTAAATTTTTTTTCCCTAAAGAAACATAAATTCCGGTTCATTGGCCCGGATTGGAATATTCTGGGTATGGTCCAAATTCCGGTCTGACCCCGATCTTTGCACAACCCTATTCCTTCCACTCTCGTGACAAGGGTTCAATTCTTGCCCCTTGTAAAGTGGGATCCCTAATTTTCCCCCACTTGTGCAAGAAATATTTATTATCCTACCTTAAAAAAAAGGTATTGTGACATTTATATTTTAGGGGAGTGTAGCAAGTATTTTATAACAAAGGAAGTATATTACGACATATAGAGAGAGTGGTAAATAATTTACAGTGAATTTGTGAAGTTTCTCTAGTGCAACCAATAATCAATCTCAATATTGGTCATATTTTTTCTCATTTTTTTTTTTGACAATAAGAAAATCGGAGAAACCATCATAAACCTAAACATCCATACTAAACACCCTAACCTTAACTTGCCACAGAAGCAAGTTAGGAAACAGGACCCTTGATAATACTCTTATTTTTACAAACTAGAACATTATGACAATTACATAGATCTGAAGACAAAGCAGGTTTCTTCTTTACATGATATGAGGAATCCGATGGGGGAGGACAACTGTTTTTCCTTTTTGATCCGGTGAAATACAGTACTTGCGCGGACTTCGAACCCCTTCTCCGGACTCGAGCACTGGCACTATGGCTGACATGACTTCCTCTTTGTACCTTCGATAACGTTGAAGATCTACCAGCCACACCACATCTTGTTTTCGTAGTTGTGAGACTCATTCCCTCTTCTTCCTTCGACCTGCTCTGAAATGGAACATTCTTCTTGTTTTCAATCATACTCATCATATTCTCACAAATTTTATCACCCTCCAGAGGAACAACTGAGACTTCCATCTTGGCCTTTGATAATTCTTCTGATTTCTCTTGTCCTTTATCAATATGCATAAGATGAATAGCTTTAGCCTGACTTGCTTTCTCAATCTGAAAGTTTTCAATTACCATCTCATTTTGCGAATCATAATTTAGGACGTCCTTTTCCAATGTAGATGAATTAGAAGGATTAGATTTGTAGACGCGGACCTTCAGAACTGACAAAGAACGGAGTTGAAACATCTGAACATCACAGCCTTTCCTTATCCTGTGAACATCTGCTTGAGAAACACACAATCGCATAGAGGGTTTTATTTTGTTAATGAACACAACTTTATCAACACAGGAAGACTGAGTCCTTTCTTCATTATCAATAATCATATGATCTACCCTTCGATGAGGCAGGTCATCACTTTGTTGTGGAATAGAGCTAGGGACCTCATTATTCAAATCATCCCTATTCATATTGTCATTCTTAGTTGAATCATTGTTTTGGAATATCTCAGATGGATGAAATTCAGAACCCCCACCATTAGGATTAATTGAATCAGTTGCTTTTACTGAGCGACACATTCCTTCTCCCACAGGCTGTTCTTGCGCAATTCTAATACCATAATTGGAATCGTGGTCTACAACCTTTTCTTTCTCGCGAGCTTCTGAGCTCCCACATCTTAGATCCTTAGACAACTCATCACCGTTTTCCTCTTGAACTAATGGAAACAAAGCTTGCTCCAACTTCTCAAATTCCTTGTTGATGTCCTTATTCCTTGGTTCCAGCTCATGAGCTGTAAAAATATCCTCAAAAGCTTTTTCCAAATTGCCATACTCCTTAAAAGCTAACCCTCTTCTAAACAATGCCTTCACATTTTGCTTATCAACCCCCAAAACCAGTGAACACACCTCAATAACATGATTAAACTTATTCAATTTCAACCCACAAGCTGCAAGATTCAAGTGTAGAGGGATAACCAGATCCTTAACTAGAATTTCATCATTGCTCAACTCAAAATCCTCATCAAGTGCAGTGAGCAGAACACTTAATAATTTGATAGCTTTACCGTACTTAGCATACGCACTGCGAAATTCTTTGAGCCTAAACAAGTGATTTCCTTCTTCTTTTAAGGATGACACAAAAAGAATCACTTCCTCTGGAGCTGAAATTTTTTCAAACATCTCTTCTACATCTTTATCCTCATAATCTAAACCAGATAGATGATATTGGATAATAGCAGACAAAGCACACGAACCTCCCATGTCTTCAAGCACAACCATATTGAAACAGCTATACCACTAGGAAATTGAAAAAAACAATCCAACATATAGCACAAACAACTAAAGGTATAGGACAGACCAAACAGCCTACCAAGATTAAACACCCCTAAAACTAACAAAATACAGAACCAAAACTAAAAAAAAACCCCTTAAACTAGATGGATTAGAATACACAGTGAAGGAGACTGCGAACCTGGAAATGGAGAGTGATAATCAACGAAAAAGACGTCGCCGGAAAGATGGGTTACTCGCCGGCGACTGAGTAAAATACAGTCACCGGCGAGTGATGGATGGCTGCAGGGTTGTCGCTATGGGCGTTGGGGAAGACTTCAAGAGCTTCAGAGAGTATTCGAGAGCATGTTTTCTCATTCATCAATCACGTATTTATACTATAGGTTAGGAAACCTTACAAAAAACTAACTCCTAAAATATATCCAACTAGACTCCTAAGTGTACAATAGATATTCTACATCTCCTAATTCTATCTTATTAACTTTAATTATACTCCCCCCTTTTTTTAATTGCTACATTTTCCTTAAATGGTTGTTTTCTTATTGCTACATTGTTTAAACTTTCCTTATTTGGGGTTGTGAGAATATATGTAATATATATCTTTGTAATCTTCGTAATCTTTGTAATCTTTATATTTTTGTAAATTACCTTTTTAGCCTAACACTAAACCTAATGTAGTTTGTATATATATTCTGATAATCAATTAATACAAGGCAAGGCATTGCATTCTTACATGGTATCAGACGTTCTCCTCTAACCCTTGCAGCCGCCTTCTTATTTATCTCTCTCCTTCCTTTCTTTTCTTTTCTCATGGCTGACCTCCCTAAGTTGCATCCTGCCACTACTATCACTAATATCAAGACTTGCATTCCTATTACTCTTGATTATGAGGGCAGCCAATACAATAACTGGGCAACCTTATTCAAGCTCCATTGTCGCGCAAATTTGGTCATTGACCATATTGTCCCACCCAAGGCTCCTGCAACATCTTCTTCTACCTCTTCCAAAACTGATGTTGATCAAGCTTTATGGGATCGACTTGATGATATTGTACTCCAATGGATATATGGCACAATATCCAATGATCTCCTTAATACTATCATCAATCCCGACGACAACGCCGCCGATGCGTGGGCTCGTCTCATCAGTCTCTTTCAAGATAATAAGTCGGCTCGAGCCCGAATGTCAAGGCTTATTGCACTCGACTGAAGGTTCTTGCGGATCACTTGAATAATGTTGGTGCCAAGGTCTCCGATGAACGGATGGTTCTTCGCCTCCTTCAAGGTCTTACCGAAGACTATCGTAGCTTCAAAACTACTGTGCAACACCGTACTCCGCTGCCGTCCTTTGACACAGTACGTTCTATGCTCGAACTTGAAGAAACCACCAACCATGACACTTCTCCTCGCGACCCGGAATCTGCCCTTTTATCTCACTCTACCCCTGATATTGTTTCTCCTCACTAAACACCAGAAAATCCTCTCTTCACCTAACCAATGTCTTACATGCACCTAAACTCATCAAAAACCTTATTTTTGTGCACAAATTTACTACTGATAATATGGTTTCTGTTGAATTTGATCCTTTTGGGTTTACTGTGAAGGATTTGCGGATGGGGAGCCCAATAATGAGGTGTGATAGCTCAGGGGATCTTTATCCCTTCACTATTCAGTTTCGAGCCATGTTTTCTTCATCACCTACAACATTTGCTGCTATTTCTCCTAGTATTTGGCACTCCCGCCTAGGTCATTCGGGAGATGTAATTCTTAGTTCTTTACGTTCTCGTAATTTAATTCAATGTAATAAGGCTCGGAACAATATTTGTCATTCTTGTCCCTTGGGGAAATTAATTAAACTTCCTTTTTATGATTCTCTTTCTTTCACTAGTATGCCATTTGATATTATTCACAGTGATTTATGGACTTCTCCCGTTGTGAGTTTTAAAGGTCACCGCTATTATGTCCTCTTTTTAGACAATTACATTAACTTTCTTTGGACTTTTCCCCTCTCTCAAAAGTCTCAAGCTTACAACATTTTTTTGTCTCTTCGGACTTATATTCACACCCAATTTGAAAAAGACATTAAATCTTTTCAATGTGACAATGGTCGCGAATACGATAAGAACTCCTTCCATAAATTTTGTGAACAACATGACATGTCTATCCGCTTTTCTTGTCCTCATACCTCTTCTCAAAATGGCAAAGCAGAACGCAAAATCCAAACCATTAATAATATTATCCAAAGCAGGTGTTGATTGTGATGAAACTTTCAGTCCAGTTGTGAAACCGGCTACTATTAGAGTTGTTCTTAGTCTTGCCTTATCAAAATCATGGCCAATTCATCAGTTGGATGTCAAAAATGCCTTTTTACATGGCAACTTAAATGAGACTGTTTATATGTATCAACCTTTAGGATTCAAGGATCCTACTCGTCCTGATCATGTTTGCCTTCTGCGTAAATCTCTATATGGTTTAAAACAGGCACCCCGAGCTTTGATGTGTCGTATTTTTATATAGTTTTTAGGTGCATTTAGGTTGCATTATAGGAGCATTTAGATGCATTGTAGTTCATAATTGCATACTATTACTTAATCTACGAAATATTACTCCTTTTGTGTGTTTTTTGTGTTCTTTGATTAATTTCAGGAATTGGGAACATACTTGGAGTATTATTAGACAAGGTTGAGTACTTAGGAGCAATTGGGAGCAAGTTACATTGATAAGGATCACTTTTAGAAGTATTAAAGTGCAAATTGGAGCTTAATTGGAGTTGGAATTCATTGAAAGAATTATGGAAGTCGAGTCATGTTCACTCTTCTGTCCATAACTTTTGACTCGATTCTGATATTGGGTTGATTCCAGCGGCATTGGAAAGTAGGCTTGAAGATCTTTCCAACGATAGGTTGCAAGGCCCAAGGCGAGTTGTATTTTGAGAGATATGGGCTTCGCAAGTTGGCCCAGTCTGCCAGAAACCTCTTACGCGCACGCGGTTTTGATCATTTCGGCCATTTAATGATTTATTTGGTTTCCTTATCTTGTAATTTGGTTTCCTACTAGTATTAGGAGTTATAACTATATATTAGAGGATTTCTAATTAGGTCAGGACATCTAACATCTATTACTCACTTTTCAATATCACGTTATTTTGTTTCTCTAGTTTTCTCTCTAGTTTTGGCCCTAGTTTGTTTCTATTTGCTACTTTGGAGATTCAAGACTCAAGCTTTCATATTAATCTTCAATTCAATAAGTTTTATTCTCTTCTCTTCTCTTTATTATTATTTTAATTATGTTTTCCATTATGTTTATTGCTTTAATTGCCATGATTAGTGAGTAGTCTTTTTATCTAGGATTAAGTTGAGCCTTAGTATGGATTGATCATGTAAATTATTCTCCAATTCCCATGTTATTGAGTTATATGTTTAGGGTTTGATGAGATTGTTCTTATTGTCAATTTTACATCTTGATTTAGCCCTAGTTTTATATTATCAACGAAAGTTGGAGTTGAGATTAGGAATATTTACTTGATGTTAACTTGTTATTTTATTAATTGAGTTCATCAACGAAAGTTGGGTCTTGATTTAGATAATCTTATTATTGATTTGAATTCTCCCATGAAAATAGGTGAGAACTAGAATTGGGAATTATTTGACATTGGTTCTTAATGCTTCTAATTATGTGTGTAAGCCATGAAAATAGGAGACATACATGTTAGTCAGGCCTTTTGCTATCACGAAAGTGAGCTCTAGGTATTGAGGAATGACCGAGTATTTAGTTTCGCTTCACGCGTGTCTTTATTCGAGTCATAAGGGAATGTCAATCTCGCCTAAGCTTATAATTGAATAACTGGGATGTGAGTTATATTTTGATCAATTCATATTAGTGGTGATACTTAATCTTAGTGTTTTAATTGTCATATTTTGTTATTAGTTTATAGATTCTTATGGATATTTAGAATGTGTAGCTATTTCATAGTCTAGAGTCAACTAGTGTTTAATCTTGCACCTCCCTGAGTTCGACCCGTATGTGCTACGACACCGTACAAAGTGCAAGTGTTGCATGAATTATGGAACGGAGGAAGTACCTTTGGAAATTTGTTCAAGTTCTGTAAATATGATATGATAGATTAATAGAGAGTTTTATAGGCAAGCTACATCACGATCTTGATGCCTCTTGGATGAATTTGGTAAAGGCACACTTACAGAAGGTAAATTATATAGCTTCTTTCGAATACATATATCCTTTTCTCTTTCACAATATGCTTTAAGATGTGATTTAATGTCCATACTTCTTGCTATTCCATTTAGTATATGGTGCTTCTTGTGTGTGTTTCAGATGGCATTGGTCTTCTTGGTGGAACTGTGAACTACTTTGCTAATAGTGGTGATACACCAAAGGTTAGAGGTTGAACCTCCTCCTCTAAGTTGTCCATTCTGCTATTTACAAGAAAATGGGGCAGTTGCAGACTGACTGTTCATCACTTGAGCCCATATCAGTCTTCACATCTGTCTGAAAGAAACATTTGAACAACTTTAAGTTTTAACTTTTAATACACTGGTTCAACAATGGATTTTTCTATTGCCATTTGTTCTTCGAAAGGCTTATTGGTCTTTTCTTGTGTACATATATGACAACTTACTGGTATTTCTGAGCAATTTTTTTGATAAGATTCTAAGCAATCTTTTTGGTATAAATACTTAAGCCGGTCACGCTATAAATAATGGAAATTGTTTCCCCAGATTTATTTGAAGATTTTACCAAGACCCAGTCCATTGCAATCATGCATTGCTGAAATGGATGGCTCTTTTGAGATAGAAATTGAAGTTGTGCAGTTTGTGCACTCTGATTAGGGGGTTAGAAATTGAAGAAGTGCAGTTTGTGTACTCTGATTTAAGAGGTCAGGAACTGGAGTCCAGAAATTGAAATTGGTTTTACTCTCATAGCAGCTCCTTGCATACTTTCAGTAGTAAATAATCTTCATATTTTAACTACGGATCCTTGGAAATCATTGACATAGTTCATGATTTTCTTTTCATTAGCTCTATCAATTATCAAGGCAGTTTTTCTTGCGTTTGGAGGAGCTTTCCCACTCACGTTGTACTTTTGCATATCTCTGCCTCTGATGTTTCAGCAGTCTCTCTCAGGGCCTAGAAATTTGTTGGTCTCTCTGCCCTTCTTCTTCTCTTCTCTTTTTATTTTATACCTTTTGCAACTTTTATGAGCTCTCTCTTGATATCGCAGCTTGTGTTCTACGTCCTTCCTTAGACGTAAGACCTACTAGAATCCCAAAGTAATTAAATGATTGAGCTATCTTAAGATTGGAAGATACTGATTCCTTTTGGAGTTTAAGATAACCATGTGAGTTTTCATGGTCCAGCCTATGTTCTGGAAGGTCAGATAATTTTTGTCAGAAGTTGTTTCTTGGTCATTCCAGTCTTGTGCCCAAACAAATTTATGAAAAAATTATTTTGGCATGTATAGTGCTAAAAGTGTACTTTTGCAATGTTTTAGAGCAATAATTGAATTTTACAGTAGTGAATACATAGCCCAAAATTTAGTTCTTTCCATCTGTTTACATTAACCTATTTTTTTCCTCAACTGATGAATTTGGTTTTCTGGAGTTTGAGCTGCATGCTCATGACACTAAATTTTGTTTTGTAGGTTTTTGTTTGCACTCATTTGACTGAAATATTCCATGAGAACTTGCTGCCAAAGGTTTCCTCTATGCCAAATCTTCTAGATTCACTCAAATCATGATTTTATTGCTCTTTTTTTTTGGGTGAAAAGGTGGAAATGAATTTATTGCTCCTCTATATAATATTTATTGCTACTTTTCTGACTTGATGCAGTCTGAGGAAATCAAGTTTTACACCATGAGTGTGTTGAGACCTGAAGAAAGCAGCATGCTCGTGGAAGACATTGTGTTTCTGTATAGGTAGGTAACCTCTGTTGTAGACTGGTCTTTTCTTACATTTTTCTTTGTCAAATTCAGGTCTATATGAAGTCTAATCAAGAAACATCACTCCTTGAGGCATATGTTCAGTGATTACATACTTAATGGTTTGATCATAGAATTCTACGGTGTAATTGTGTGTGTCCATGTTCATGCAGACTCATATATATTGTGCAAATGTTGTCGTGACATGAGGTTCTGTCCACTATAGCTCTTCAGATTTGATTTTTTAAAATCCATCTATAGTTCCTACATCAGAAATATACTAGGAAAGGCAGTGTTATATATCATATGTATGTCTTTTATTATTCCTTCCTGAAGGACATTCAGTGAGAAAGTTACAAGTCCTTAAATCCCTCTGTTTCCCATCTGGTATAGCAATATGCGTGAACTAATTGTTTTGTGTACATGCAACACAGATTGGTTCCAGGTCAGACACACTTGAGTTATGGTAAGCATTTGCAATATACATAAGTACTTGAAATAGTAGGTGTACAATATGAAAAGTTTCCTTATTCTAACTTCTCTTTGCAGGGCTACATTGTGCAATCCTTGCTGGTATGTGAGTTTTAACTTTCATGGTACAGTAGGATTTAACTCTTCTGTTTATTCCTGCAACAGCTTGTTAATCTCAACTTAATAGATGTGCAGCATATTCGATCGTACACTTTCACTGCCGTTGATGGTTGTTATGCTTGCTTGCTAGAATTTTTATAGGTTCAGCTGCAACATCACATCCTTTATCATGCTCTTTCTCTAATAAGCATTCTGGTTTTTGTTATAAACAAGTCTCAACGCATAACAAGTGTGCACATAATAACACATAGGGAAATGATTTGAATGCTTTTATTCCCGAAAATAACCAAAATGCCTTGAGTAGATGAGTAACAACATCCTATTTATTATGCATTTAGACAAATTCGTTTGTTATCTTCACACAGGTATCTCCAATGATGTTGTAGAAAGAGCAGCTGAGGTACTGGACGCAACTGGGAAGGGTAACCATGTCGAGCGACTCTCTGATGAGAATATAGTGGCTCAAGATCAGCAATACCAGGTCTTTTTTATAATCTCACAGATTAATGGACATATTGGCAGTAGAGGAAATATTTGCGAGAAGTCTTATGATTTTTATTGTGGATATGGCTTTAGGAAGTTGTATGTGTTTAGGAAACAAGTGATTTGTTTCCAAATACTAGTTAAGTTGGTTTCCTAATATGTGTTTACTTAGGGTTTCTTAGTCTAGAGCTATATATACTGTAAAGCTTCCGCAAAGTAATACAAGTCAATTGACAGATTTTCCTAACGTTTATCATGGTATCACAGCCAATGGTTAATTGATCCTAATTTTTTTTTTTCCTGTCCTCCACCATTCTTTCCTCCGCAGCTCCTCCAAGGTTGCAGCCCTGTTTCTTGGCGCCTTTTTTTTGGATTAGCGCAGGTACCAGCACCAGTCCAGCAGCCTTAATTTCTCGTCAAGTTGGTTAGTCTTCCCCTTACTTTGTCTCCATGGGTTCTGCTGATGGCAAAAGTAAGATCCAATTAATTCATGATGCTTCTTCTATCTATTATTTACATCCATCAGAAGGTCCTAGCAATTCTCTTTCGAAATATTTGTTAAAAGGGAATAATTATGATGTATGGGAGAAAGCTATTGTGAATGCTTTGGAAGGTAAAAATAAATATGGTTTTATCAATGGTGACTTTGTTCAACCGACAGATGAAAAAGGTTCTGAATTTGTGGCATGGAAGGCTAATAACTCGACTATTTGCTCCTGGATTTTTAATTCTGTTGATGAATCCATTCAGCCTAGTATTGTGTCTCATAAAATTGCTAAGGATTTATGGTCTGATTTAAAGGAACGCTATTGTGTTTCGAATGGTCCTCGCTTAAATCAATTGAAATATGAGTACCATCTTCTCCGCCAACAAGATTTGTCTGTTGTGTCGTATTATAACAAATTTGTGGCGTTATGGGATGAATTATATGGCAAGGAGGATTTGACTTGCGGCTGCACTTGTTCAGCAGCCCCTAAGCTGCGTGCCCGTGTAGAATGCCATAAGACCCATGACTTTGTTCTAGGCCTTGATGATGCACAGTACAAGGGTTTGCGTACTCAAATCCTCAGTATGGATCCTTTTGCCAACCATCAATAAGGCGTTCTCTTTGGCATCTCAAGAGGAACGTCACAGAACCATTATTCGGGAACGTGATGATAAAACTGACATTGTGAGTTTTGCGGTACAATCCGCCTCTTCTTCGGTTCCTGCTACATCGGTCCCTGCAAGTTCTCGGTCTTCCCCCCAACGTGCACTCACTGTGGTCGCATCGGCCATGATTACGAACGCCGCTATCGGCGTGTTGGCTTTCCCTCCGGGTCGCGTGGTGGTCGTGGGGGACGTGGCAGAGGAGGCCGTGGGAGAGGGGGAGCATCGGGTGGCCGCGCGCCGTCTTCGTCTTCACCGGCCACGGCCAATGCCACACAACAGACAGGCATCGGCGGCTCCACGGAACCGGCTGTACCAATCCTAGCACAAGCTCGGGCTTCTCCAATGATCGAGATGCGGCGTCTAATCACGCTCCTCGAAAGTGCTCGGTCAAACAACAAATTGTTTGGTAAGGATAACGGGCCTACTTGGCTTCTTGATAGTGGCGCGTCTCACCACATGACGGGGACGTTGGAAAATTTATTTGATGTTTGTGACTTGCCCCATAGTCCTGTTAGTCTTCCCGATGGTGTGCAAACAGCAGCTATTTCTCATGGAAGTGTAAAATTGGGCAACGCATTACTCCTTCGGAACGTTTTATATGTTCCTAATCTCAAATGCAATTTAATTTCAGTTGGCCAACTCATTCTTGACTCACGGTGTTTTGTCACCTTTACCGATCGTTTTTGTATTGTGCGGGACCGCTTAACGAGGATGGCGATTGGACTCGGTGAGCTAAGGAATGGGGTGTATGTCTTTCGGGAGATGGAGCAATCAATTTCTTCTCATGCTACTATGGCGAGAATCTGCTCTCTCCTTCGCACCGTCGTCTTGGTCACCCTTCAAGTCAACATTTATCTTATGTTAGTAGTGCTAGTAGGAATAGCAAAATCAAGAAAGAGTTAGACTCTTGTGATGTATGTTTTCGTTCCAAACAAACTCGTACTGTTTTTCCTTTAAGTGAGAATAAAGCAGATGATTTATTTAGTTTAATTCATTGTGACCTATGGGGTACGGTCCTTATACTAAATCTTCGTCTACTGGTTCTCATTATTTTTTGACAATTGTTGATGATTACTCACGTGCGGTTTGGGTGTACCTTATCAAGGAGAAAAGTGAAGTTCCTAGTTGCTTACGAAACTTTCGTGTTATGGTCAAAACTCAATATGACAAGGTTGTCAAAATCATAAGATCTGATAATGGCACAGAATTCACCTCTACACCTTTGTTACAGTTTTATCAAGAAGAGGGTGTATTATTTCAAACATCCTGTGTGAGTACCCCACAACAAAATGGGCGAGCTGAACGAAAACACCGGAATATTCTAGAAGTGGCTAGGGCTTTGATGTTCCAAGCTTCACTTCCTCTTCGCTTTTGGGAAGATTGTGTTAAAACGGCAGTTCACTTGATTAATCGCACTCCGACTAAGTTACTTGAAGGCAAGTCTCCATACGAGCTTCTGTTTGATAAAGCTCCGAATATGGGATTATTAAAAGTGTTTGGTTGTTTGTGCTACGCTCATAACAAACCACGAACTAAGGACAAGTTTGCTCCTCGTGGTCGGAAGTGTGTATTTTTGGGATATCCCCTTGGGAAGAAGGATGGCGTGTTTATGATTTGGAAACAAAGGAGTTCTTTGTTTCGAGAGATGTTCGGTTTATTGAAGATGTTTTCCCTTTCTCTACCGAACCTCAAGTTGAAACGCCACAAGACATGTCCATGGAGTTTGTGGATTTGGACTTCGGAGTGTTTGCTAATACTGGTGGTCCAGCACATGTCGATTCATCCTTACCTGAAGACAGGGGGAGTGCCTCCTCTGTTGACCCCTCGACGCACACACCTGCTCGTGCTCCCCTTGTCTACAAACGTAGACCACGCCCGGCCAATGAACCGGCGGCACTCACGAGTTCCGCCCGACGCGCCTGCACCTACGTGGCGCGTGTGTGCCGATGAGACCGTGGCCGGGAGCACCTCAACCACGACCAGCAGCACTCCTATAGCTCGTGACTCCGACGCCTCGGTAGCTCGTCACCGTCGCCCCCCTTCTTGGCATACTGATTATATTTGCAGCTCAGCTAGACATACACACTCCATCTCCTCTACATCCGAGCCATCACCTTCCTCAGGTACGCGGTTTCCTATTGCTTCTTATGTTACGTATGATAAATTTAATGCTAGCCACTGTAATTTTGTTATTGCTTTAAGTAATAACAAAGAACCCAAATCATACAAAGAAGCATCCCAACATGAACGTTGGCGTAACGCTATGCGGGCTGAGATTGATGCACTAGAGCGCAATCACACTTGGGAGATTACTGATTTGCCTCCCGGGAAGAAACCGATTGGTTGTCAATGGGTGTTCAAAGTTAAATTGCGGTCCGATGGTACAATTGAACGACATAAAGCACGTTTGGTTGTTCTTGGTAACCACCAAACAGAGGGTGAAGATTATACGGAGACCTTTGCTCCTGTGGCAAAAATGGTCACCGTTCGTACGTTTTAGCGATTCTTTGTTGCTAGAAACTGGGCAGTACATCAGTTGGATGTCAATAACGCCTTTCTTCATGGTGATTTAAATGAAGAGGTGTATATGCGTCTTCCTCCAGGTTTTTCAGGTGCTTCTCCAGGTAAAGTGTGCCGTCTCCGCAAGTCTCTTTATGGATTGCGACAATCACCTCGTAATTGGTTTCACAAGCTAACTACCTCTCTCCGACAGTATGGGTTTCGACAATCTCACGCTGATCATACTCTTTTCACATACCGAAAAGGGGGAGATACTTTGTCCGTTCTTGTGTATGTTGATGATATTCTAGTTGCAGGAAATAATCCTACCTTGTGTACCTCTTTCAAGCGCTATCTTGATGATTGCTTTCGGCTTAAAGATCTCGGTCCTCTGAAATATTTCCTCGGCATCGAATGTGCGCGCTCTCCGGAAGGTATGTTCCTCAACCAACGTAAGTATGCGTTAGACATACTAGAGGAGGCTGGTCTTCTTGCGTGCAAACCAGTTGAGTCACCTTTGCCACAGAATCACCAATTGGCTTTGTCCACTAGTCCTTTATTCAAGGACCCGGCACAATATCGGCGCTTGGTTGGTCGATTAATTTATCTTACTATCACTCGCCCAGATTTATCATATTCAGTTCATATTTTGTCTCAATTTATGCAAGCTCCGAGACAAGATCATTTTGATGCTGCTATTCGTGTGTTGCGATACTTGAAAGGTCATCCGGGTCAAGGTATAATGTTACCTGCCGATTGTGACTTACAACTGTATGCTTTTTGTGATTCAGATTGGGGTAGCTGTCCTATCTCTCGGCGTTCTATTAGTGGATATTTTGTAACTCTGGGCAGTTCTCCTATTTCATGGAGGACAAAGAAACAATCCACTGTTTCTCGCTCGTCCGCCGAGGCGGAATATCGTGCCATGGCTCATACTTGTCTTTGAAGTTAAATGGTTCTTTGGTTTTGTTGGCTTCCCTTGGTGTCCAACATCACCAACCTGTTCGTTTGTTCTGTGATAGTCAAGCTGCTATCCACATCGCTTCCAACCCGGTTTTTCATGAGCGCTCGAAGCATATCGATATTGACTGTCATTTTGTGCGGGAATTGTTGCTACGTGGTGTGATATCTATGGCGCACGTGGGTACCAAATTTCAGTTGGCTGATATTTTCACCAAGGCACTTGGTGTCCCAGCTTTCTCTTTTCTTTTGTCCAAGTTGGGCGTTCGTGACCTTTACGCTCCTACTTGAGGGGGAGTATTGTGGATATGGCTTTTGAAAGTTGTATGTGTTTAGGAAACAAGTGATTTGTTTCCAAATACTAGTTAAGTTGGTTTCCTAATATATGTTTACTTAGGGTTTCTTAGTCTAGAGCTATATATACTGTAAAGCTTCCGCAAAGTAATACAAGTCAATTGACCTAACGTTTATCAATTTTCTTGAATATAATGCTCTATATGCAGGAAGCACTTGAGAAACTACTGGCATTTGATGCTAAGATTGGCAATCTCGACCTGTTTTTTGATGATATATTCCCTGCTTCTTAAGCCAGGTGTTGCGTTTACTGACAACAATTTCAAGCGGCTCTCCTGCAACAGGACTTAGACTTGCTCCACTTCTGAAACTTTGTTGTGGATAGTTTTAGTATATCGTAAGGGAAACAAAAAGCTTAACAAAACTCCAGAGGCACTTTCCAATGAGATGCAGCCGTGCAGGTGACCAACTTAGACAGTATAGGTATATTCTTGGGAACAGTACTTGCAACCATTTTTATTATATTATTATTGGCTCCATTGCTCCAGTAAGCATTCATTACCAGTATTATGTTTGATGTTTCATTTGAGAAGAAATTTGATTTTTTTTTTGTGTTTGTGCACATCGATTGCATTGGAAGTCTGGGCCGGTCACCATTCTATGATGGAAACTTTGTGGAAATTTATAATTGCGTAAATCAAACGGATCTGTAACTGTAGTTTGGTCCTCATACAGTGATACCTGACTTTGTAGAATCAGGTTGACAATATATGCTGCCTACTTGATTTTGGAAAAGAAATAAAGTTTGTTTCATTGTTCTGCTAATTTATTTCGCATTAATCAATTCCATAGGCTTGAATATATAATTCCTCCATAGCTTCTTCTGTGGAACCAATATTGCAGGGTTTTCATGTTTCCGTTCACCTGTCGTCCTCTTGAGAAATATGTATTATGATTTGTACTGGAAATCCAGTTTGTAATCAAAAGAAACTAGCTGCTTCACATTGTCTTCAGACAGCCTCTACTATCATGTGAGTAGCTGCTTGTCTCGGGTGGTAAGGATTCAAAAAAAATGAAATCCTCTGTTGGGACAAAGTGATGAAATGCGGATGCATATTGCATCAGATTTCAAATTCTTATGATGCTTAATTGACAAGTAAACGACGATCCAAACAAACACTTAACAAACATAATTCACTCGAAGTTAATCAGCACATCAAATATACCATAAAAGCTTATTTATTAACAAGCTTGGCTGCCTTATTCGAGGTCATAATTATGGCAGCTTCTTAGTTCCTTCATTTTTTCCCTCTTTATACAAACCCTTTTTATTTCAGGGAATTTCAAAGCTAAAATATCCTGGAAAAAAAGCCAGCAACATCCTTACAAACTGTATCAACAGTGTTCACGAAGTTTCCAGCTTCCCTACTAATAGTGTTTCCAAAGTTTTCGAGTTCATGAACAACAGGATCCCCTATTGTATGAATCACAAAATATTCAACTTCACGAGCAATAGTTTCAGCCCCTGTTACAACAGCAAAAATAACAGCTTCGCCTGCTTGTTCAACTCCACGAACAACAGTTCCGCCTGCCTTTATAACTTCATCAAAAGCTTCCTCAGCTAATTCTACAGTACTGTGGCCAACTTGTACCACTGTGTTTGGAGCATTGTTAAGGAAATCTCCCAAAGGACCTTTAACGTCGTCATACACATGCAAAATAACTTCACCACTTTTTTCAATTGCAACGCTTACGAGACCTGCTATTACCGCATCCTTGAATGCGCCTTTCGCATTGTATGGTACCTTGTTGGCCTTTACCTTCTTAATCGCTGTCTTATTCCCCATTTCTCAGCTAATCTGTTGCTAGGCTAGGCACTGTTGCGAAACACCTGAGTGATTGACGATAATTAGATCTATTCAGTTCAGTAAAAACCAGTTGAAAAAGAAGGCCTTGTTAATATGATGGAGATACTTCAAATAGGTAAACTGTATATATTTGTATCTCAGCAGATGAAAGTATCACAAATCACAATAGAAGTACTAAATAAAAGTTATGAACTTGAGGGGTAGCTCATCTATGAGCTACCTCTTCGCATATAGCGGTCTAGGTTATGGGATCAAATCTTGTTGGAGGTGGAGGGAGGGCTGAGAGCACTAACCGCGTACATGTATACAAATTACAATCAATATCATACTGGCCGAGAGTAAATATGTAACTTGGACTCAAATGTAAACATGCCAAACAAAACAAAAGGGTCTAGCACAATCTTGTTATGCAATCAAATCAGTTTAATAATAAAGCCATTTCCATATAGACTTATTAGATATAGCAATAGCATTGTGTTCAAGCCTTTTACAAGTCGGATCTTGTAAAGGTAATCTAAGATGACATTTATAAATCATATAATAACTCCATTTCCCGACTACATGATGAAATAAATTAAAAACACACAATATAAAATAACAAGTGAATATGAAATAAGTACTATGATTTTTTAAATAGGCACAACTCTTGCTTTATAACTGTGTTTGATGTACGCTTTTGACTATTATTATTTGCAATTGCGTATTAATAAAAATTATGAAAAGTTTATATTTTAAAAATATATTGAAGCAAATCTGTAGAATATTACATAATAGAAGAAATATATCTTCAAATAGTATCTTAGTTTCAAAATGCAATTAAAGAACCTTTCAAAAAAAAAAAAAAAAAAGATCCAAGACCTTTCAAAAAAAAAAAACAATTGAAGTTTGTAAACTTCGATTACCAAATAGAAAATGTTGCGTCTATTTCAATTTGGAAGAGGTATATATTAACAAAAAGTAATAATGATGAATTACTTACCGTCTTACTTGAAGAGTTCCCTTCCTAACTTGACTTGATGTTGCATATTTTTCTACAGGCAACAAGAACTTATTTATAGGCTAGACCTAAAATTATCATAATAAAATGTGATCACCTATGTTACTCGGACTCGGGTAATCGTGTTCAACATTGGTATGTGTTCAAGTGTCTGACTTGACTATTTGAAATTTTTCATGATTTTGGACAAGTGTCCAAGTGTCTCACCTATTTCCAAGTGTCAAAGATATGACATAAACATAGGTACTTAAAGTGAAATAAAAAAAGTCCAAGTAACACCGGTGATCACATTCATAATGCACTAGTACTCGGAGAGCCCAGTGAAACCTAGAACCAAAATTGACGAATCCGATACCGAACTACATGAAGTTCCAATAAAGCTTTTGCTTTTAGTGGAGTGGATTAACAGAATCTATGCCCTTGGTTTTAGGTCCACGGTTCCAGCCTTCCAGGCTTCCAGCCACAAATTTCACAAGCACAAACGTATATCCGGAGTCCGGACAGTAATAATCTGACACGCAACCGAACTTAATTAAAATTATTTACATCCGTAAATATATACTCCCTACATGTACCAAACTTACTTGATGTAGTTGGTTAGGAATTGACTCTTTTTTTTACCTTAAGATTACAATGCCAAATCCTCCCAACTGCGGTACTTGGGGGTAGGGTATTTCCCTTACCTTTTTCCCCCTACTCTCAAGTGCTTGACCCGTAAATGCTAAACTAAGAACACCGTGCGGATTGAGGTCTAAACAGAGTCCTCTCCTTACCATAAAAAAATGACACACCTCTATAAGTCACTATCACACTACAAGCATGATGAGAGTGAAGGGATAGCTCCGTTGGTTAGAGCTCCCCTCCCCGTTTCAAGAGATCTTGGGATCGATACTCATCCCCACCCTTTGGCTCTCTAAACACCAAAAAAATCTACAAGCATGACCCATTTGCAATAAAACGCTATAATAATTTATCTATACTTTTTGTTATTCTTCATTTTTATTAATCTAATAATGGTCTTCTTTCTGTTTGATTCAACTTAATTTGACTTATCTGAAATTATTTTATCTTATCTGAATTTATCTTATCTTATTTGAACATATCTTACTTGAACTTATCTTATGTGAACTTATCTTATCTTATCTGAACTTATATTCCAGTTTATTGTGTTGTCTAAAATAGTTAATCCGTTTTATTCATATTTTTTTTATTTTATCAAAGCTTATCTTATCTGAACTTCTATTACTTTATCTTATCTTATCATTATTTTATTTTATTTTATCTTCTCTTATCAGAACTTATCTTTCAAAATATATTTTTTTTAGATAAATTCATATAATTATCTTATCTGGAATCTTTCTTTTCATATGTGGTGTAGCTCATATACTTATCTGTCTAAATATTTCTCTTCCTATATACTACATAGTATTACAAAAAAGTTATGATTTGGTGTATTCGACACTCATCCCCGCTCTTTGGCTCTCTAAACACCAAAAAATTAAAACTACAAGCATGACCCATTTGCAATAAAACGCTATAACAATTTATCTATACTTTTTGTTATTCTTCATTTTTATTAATCTAATAATTATCTTCATTCTGTTTGATTCAACTTAATTTGACTTATCTGAAATTATATTATCTTATCTGAATTTATCTTATCTTATTTAAACATATCTTACCTGAACTTATCTTTATCTGAACTTATCTTATCTGAACTTATATTCTAGTTTATTGCGTTGTCTAAAATAGTTAGTCCGTTTTATTCATATTTTTTTTATTTTATCTAAACTTATCTTATCTGAACTTCTATTATTTTATCTTATCTTATCATTATTTTATTTTATTTTATCTTCTCTTATATGAACTTATCTTATCGTATAGAAACATATTTTTTTTGAGATAAGTTCATATAATTATCTTATCTGGAATCTTTCTTTTCATATGTGGTGTAGTTCATATACTTATCTGTCTAAATATTCTCTCTTCCTATATACTACATTGTAGTACAAAAAAGTTATGATTTGGTGTATTCGTGTATATCATATATCTACTAAGGACCTTCAGGTATAATGGTACGGCTTTTTATATCCTACATGGGGAGACCAATGTTTAAATCTTGGTGGAAGCAAATTTCAATGTAGGGGAGGGGGTTTGGGGCTTGTTGGGCATCTGGGTGAGTGACCCCTGCACGAGGGCAGCCCAGAGCAAAATTCTTCTTACCAAGGGGTTCCTGAAGGAGGGCCTCGAAAAAAATCATATTATCTATTCTATTTATATGTCGCAGTATACATCAATAACGTATGATTCTGTCTAAATCTTTTCATTCTTTTCACATGTGGTGTAGTTTAAATACTATCTGTCTAAATATTCGTTCATAGTATAAAAAACGAAATAAGTATTGGACATCCTGACCAATAGGCAATAGCCTCTCTCATGATTAGTACTACCAATAATTGAATTACCTATATACTTCTTCAATTCCAAATTAAATGCAACAGTTTCTAAAAACGGCAATTTCAAATTAAATGCAACATTTTACTTCTTTCTATTCTTGGTAAAAAATTTGAGTGTGAAATTACGAATATACCCTTACTAAAACTAATTAAGTCTTATTAACTTAGTCACATGCCCTTACTTTTTCTGTAGTCCCACTTTCTCTTTCCTTAGTAACTTAGTCACATGCCCTTACTTTTTCTTAATCTCACCCTAAGAAATTTTGCCTAGGAGAATGTATCATCCAAATTATTGCATTTAATTTGGAACAGAGGAAGTATTAATTTATGATGGCGAACTCACGATCTTACTATTCATAGGAGTTTGACTTATTGGTCATCCTAGTTCCTACCTAATGTCTGTTATTAGTTTGTCATCCCTCCATATATTAATTAGGTGATTTTGTAGGGGTGATAATTGAAGGTTTCGAGAATTCACGATGTCTAGAGAAAATTCTAGACATTCACTTTGCTGCTAGGATTTTCCCTTATATTGATCACCCATTTTGAAATTGAACAAAGAAACACTTAATAGTCATTAATTAAATAATATTGTGGAGAAAACCCCTCGTAGAGGAAAAGCAACCAAACCTATGTTGGGTGTATGGTGTGGAGATGATGTTGCATGAAGCAGGGCATGAGAAGCCAGGCAGAAGCAAGTGCCCGACCCGCGCACTAGAAGTGCTCGAGTCGGGCATATCGAGCGAAAGAGGAATTGAGTAAGGGTTTGTGCCCGGCCACGCACCATAAACGCCCGACCCGCGCACATCGAGCGGGGTTTGCCGAATTCTTTTAATCTCGTTCTTTCAATCCTAAACCTAGGGTAAATAGGTTTAGAAGTCGTTTAGAATTATTATTCACAACAATGGAGGATGCGAAGATCAGAATTGAGAAGTTTTATGGCACAGATTTTGGGTATTGGAAGATGCAAATCGAAGACTTCCTATATCAGAAGAATCTATATCAACCCTTGTCTGAGACGAAGCCGGCAGACATTGATGAGGCAAAGTGGAAGGTACTCGATAGGCAATCACTAGCGGTGGTGCGATTGACATTGGCTCGGACTGTGGCCTTCAATGTCAAGGATATGAAAACAACGACGGGATTGATCAAAGCTCTTTCAGATATGTATGAAAAGCCCTCGGCTATGAATAAGGTATATCTGATGCGCCGTTTACTTGATTTAGAGATGAATAATGGTAGTTCTGCTGCAGAACATATTAATGAATTCAATTCAATAATAAGTCAATTATCTTCGGTTAGTATTGTTTTTGATGATGAAGTGAAAGCCCTAATTTTGTTGTCCTCCTTACCTGTTGCTTGGGAAACTGTAAGAACTGTTGTTAGTAATTCTTCTGGTATGGAAAAATTGGTTTATGATGTTGTCCGTGATCTGGTTTTGAGTGAGAGTATTCGAAGGAAGGAGAGTGGATAATCATATGGAGCATACAATGCTGAGGGTAGAGGGAGGGGAAAACAAAATGGAAAAGGGAGGAACTTTCAGGGAAGATCAAAGTAAGGGGCCGGAGTAAGTCAAAAGGCAGGGCTAGTATTACCTGTTGGAATTGTGGTGAGAAGGGTCATCCAAAGAGGGAGTGTCCACATCCCAAGAAGAAGGGTGGAAAGTCTGACCATAATGATAAACAGGAAGATAGTGACAACTCATCGATTTATTCTGTATCGAATGAGATTGAGGATGCTTTGGTCCTTAGTGTTGATAGTCCCATAGAGTCGTGGATCATAGATTCGGGGGCATCGTTTCACTCTTCACCTATGAGGGAGCTGTTTCATGACTTCAAAGCAAAGAAGTTGGGAAAGGCCTATCTTGCTGATGACAAGACCTTGGACATCATGGGGAAGGGAGAAGTGATTGTCAGGACTGCGAACGGGGGAACTTTAAAATTGCAAGAGGTTAGGTACATTCCAGGCCTAGCAAAGAATCTGATTTCTGTGAGTCAACTGGACTCGTGTGGCTACAAGACTGTGTTTTGTGAGGGGAAGTGGAAAATCTCCAAAGGTTCCATGATCTTGGCTAGAGGTACTAAGATGGAAACTCTATACACTATTGCAGGGTGTACATACATGGTTGCTGCAGCTACAGTGGATGAGACTAAATTATGGCATACTAGACTTGGTCACATGAGTGAGAAAGGGATGAAGATTTTAGCTTCAAGTGGCAAGTTGTCAGGGTTGAAATCAGTTAACATGGAATTTTGTGAGAGTTGTGTCTATGGCAAGCAGAAAAAGGTGACTTTTACAAAAGCCAAGAAAGTGTTGAAAACTAAGAAGCTAGAGTTGGTGCACACTGATTTGTGGGGGCTTTCCATAGTCAGATCCCTTGGAGGCTCACGTTACTTTGTTACTTTCATTAATGACCACAACAAGAAGGTATGGGTCTATTTCACGAAGAAGAAATCTGAGCTTCATAAGACCTTCAGGAAGTGGAAAACTGAGGTAGAGAATCAGACTGAAAAGAAGATTAAGTGCATTAAGTCTGATAATGAAGGTGAGTATAAATTGGCAGAGTACACAAAGCTATGTGACGAGAATGGCATCATTCTGAAGAGGACTGTTCCAAGAAAACCTCGACAGAATGGGGTCGCAGAGAGGATGAACAGGACACTGACTGAAAGGGCTAGAAGTATGAGGTTGCATGCAGAGCTACCTAAAACATTATGGGCAAATTCAGTTAGTACAACAACTTACTTGACCAACAGGGGACCATCAGTTCCATTGAAGTTTAAGCTACCAGAGGAGGTTTGGAGCGGGATTGAGGTAAATATTTCTTTTCTGAAATTATTTGGTTGTGTTGCTTATGTTCAATCTGAGAAACGTGACAAGTTAGACCCAAAGGCCGTTAAATGTTATTTTATTTGGTATGGTTCTGAGAAGTATGGGTATCGGTATTGGGAACCTAAGAGTAAGAAGATATTGAGACACTGTGATGTCACGTTTGATGAGACTAAGGTGTACAAGGATGTTTATGGTGATAAATCTGAGATTACTGAGCCAGTGGGAGTTCAGGAGGAGGAGTTTTTGGAGACTAAAGGCATTGATGGAAGAGATGTCATTGTTCCAGAACGGGTTGATCAACATAAAGATGAGGTTCATACTCCTGCAGGGTCTGATTCAGATGAGTCAGATAACTCACAGCAATGTAACTCAGATGGTGCTGCTGTCACACCAAGAGGCTCTAGTTCTAGTTTAGGGAGAATAGTCTCTCAAATTAACTTGAGTAAATCCGCAAGGGTGTCCAAAACACCAAACCGATATTCTCCTTCTATGTATTATTTTCTACGAACTGATGCAAGTGAACTAGACTCATATAAAGAAGCAATAAATTCGACTGACTCATCCAAGTGTGAGCTAACCATGAACGATGAGATGCAGTCCCTGGAAAAGAATCAGACATGGGAGTTGTCTGCATTGCCTGCAGGTATGAGAGCAGTTCACTACTACAAAAAGACATAAAGAGACCACCTAAAGCTCAACGGTCTCTATGTATAAGAGACCACTTTTTAGAGGTGGTTTTTCAAATAAAAGAAAAAGACCACAATTTAAGATAAGTGGTCACTTAGATGCTGGTTGGAGGAACTACAAAAGAAGGAAAAGAAACCACTTATTTTAATTAGGTGGTATCTTTAATTCTACCAAGAAACCACTTAGGCAAATAAGTGGTCTTTTTGGTTCCACTAAAAAGGCCACTTATTTTTGGAAGGTGGTTTCTTTGTTCAACATAATTATAACTAATGTTTACGTCGACCTTTTTTAGTTGAAAATTTACGTATATCCCTTTTTTAATTAAAAAAAATACTCTTTAAATAGTTACATACTTTATACGATTTACCCGTCCACTAAACATGTACTAGTAATATATAGTACCATATTGAAACAAATATTATTTCATTGAAAATAATCATTTACATAATAATATTCTTGAACACTCAAAGTTAAAATGAATATATTTTTGTGAAATGAGTAAATTAAGAATATATCAAACTATATGGACAAAAGTTTAAAAAACAAAAAAGATGTAGATACACTAATATATACTACGTCTTAGTCAAAATACACGCTATCTTCAAATTCTTCCCCATCCAATTAATGTATAACCAAGAGCAGGGCACCCGCACACTAAAAATCTTGTATGTGCGTTCAATTGTGAATCCTTTCATAGTAGCTTTTGTGGTGTTCCCAACTGCATCAAGGACATCAGAATTTTCTCCAACAATTTCGGGTCGTAGAAAAGCATATGTCCATCGAGTCAATCTTGCATATTAAAGTATAGAGACTCAATTAAGCTTAGAGCACTCTACTTGAAGCATCGGGATCTCGGACCATAGTAAAGGCATTGGATCAAAGTGCTTAAGTAGTAGCACACTAGCACCTTGCACATGACACAAGTTTCAGCCATGAAGTACTAATTCAAGCATAACCCAAAACGAGAGCTTACCTAGCATTGAAAATGATTGGTGGCAGCAGGTAAATGAAGAATTCTTCATTAAATACAAGTAAACAACAGCTCCAGACGCCACACCCTAAGTCAAAACATCAAAGTCAATCAAATTCCATAACCAAAACATATACCATTAGATATATATACACAAAAGCTTATTCAAATCCTTCAAAATTTACACAGTGTAACAAACAACTACATTTCAATCAACTTAAGAGCCAAATTTAACAACCCAGAGATGCCAATGATATTTGCATTGTCTAATTGAGATATAGATTTAGACATGTGTACATTCTAATCCCAGATATACACCACCATCTTCAATAGAATATAGAGTCGATAGCGAGCTTAACTTTACTTTCAAAGTTTTTGTGTTATGATGATTGATGTGAAATAGAGGTCACTATATATAGCCTATAGCAACCAGTCAATACTTTCCCAATCAATGGGGCAGCTGAAAAATGGTGTGCCAACACATTTTGAGCCGTATTAAAGGTAATCTAAGTCTTGGGCAGACCTAATTCAATCTTAATTGAAAATCCTAGTAGCCACTGCCTTCATGGCTCAACATGTTTGCAATTTTACCAGTTTAAGTTTGCAATTTAGCATTCTCATCTATGGACTACTAGGCAACTAATAACGTTTCTTTCTATTTTGAGAATTTCAATGGTAAACCCTTCATCTTTGTAGGAAATTAATCAAACAACAACAACAACTTACTATTTTGAGGAACCAGTTGAATATAAAATCGAACAATAAGAACTAGAAACTAATTGGAAAATAAAAATTGACCAATCAGAACCTGAAACTAATTGCAAAAAAAACTGAACAATCAGAACTTGAATCCAAAAAAATTCTACTTAAATTCACAGTTCAAAACTATAAAAAGATTCAAACTTTTCAATTGGGTACTCTAGAAATTCTATTTTGGGTCAAAAATCAATCAGAAAGATTCAAACTTTTCAAGTGGTATTATTAAATTTTGATTTAGGAGAAAGAAAAAGTAAGTACCAGAAGAAGGGAGGTGATAGATTCATTGCCCCACCGATTTTTCCTCGAGCAAATGGCCAACAATGTTACACAAACATGTTAAATGATACACAAACATGTTAAACTGATGAACACAGTAATGGATACCACTATGCTTGTATCAAATGGTGACGATTCATGCACTATATTTGGTAAACAAAACATTTTTCTTCTTTTTCTTAAAATGCAGAAGATCTGCTGATTAACTATATTTCTTTTATTGGAATTCAAAAACCTTAACAGTATACTCTGCCCATATAATTTACAATGAAAATTTACAAACAAATTAAACAAGAATTCCAATAAAAGAAATATGACAATTCAATTACCCTAACAAACAAACAAGTATGAATGCGAGAGGAATTGATAGTTACCATGATAATCTGGTCGTGGCGATGACGTGGTGGTGGAAATTGAACAGAGTATACTGGCGGGGATAATTGGCCAACGATTACGAGTAGACTGGCGAGGAAATTTGGGCGACGAGTTTGGAGTGCTGGCGACGGTTCACGCGCAAAATTCTGGCAGTTCTTCTGTGCTATCGGTATTCGATGGTATAGGAAGAGGAAGGAGATGTGATGAAGGAATTAAAGTATTCCCTTTAATTAGGGTTTTGTAGAATAGGAATAATTTTATTTACAATTTCTCACTCCCTCCAGCTGTCCTGCAAATCTTGTTCCTCGTTCAAAATTCAGACAATTTTTTTCCCTTTAATTTTCAATTCTCCCGCTAATGTTTAGGAATCCATTTTTTCTTCAAAATGATATAGAATCAAAATAACCACTTAGTAGGAATAAGTGGTTTCTTTAATATTGTTAATTTTGAGTATGTGCAAAAAGACCACATATCTAAAAAGTAGGTCTTTTCTATTATAATATAAGAGACCCCTTATCTAAGAAATAAGGAATTTTTTGCTAAATAATCACCTATATCATCATTGTGGTCTCTTATGGGTGGTTACTTTGCACATATTTGTAGTAGTGGTTAGCAACAAGTGGATCTTCAGATTGAAGAAAGAGCCTGATGGAAGTGTTAGGTATAAGGCAAGATCAGTAGTAAAGGGGTTCCTACAACAGGAGGGCATTGACTACAACGAGATATTTGCTCCGGTTGTGAAGTTGACTTCTATACGTATCTTGTTGGCTATTGTTGCTGCTGAAAATATGTTCTTAGAACAGATGGATGTTAAGACCGCGTTCTTACATGGTGATCTGGATGAGGAGATCTACATGAAGCAACCGGATGGCTTTAAAGTTCGAGGAAAGAAGAACTTAGTGTGCAAGCTCAAGAGGAGCTTATATGGGTTGAAGCAGGCTCCGAGACAGTGGTACATAAAATTTGACACTTTCATGTGTACCAGCGGGTTCAAGAGAGCTGATAGCGATTATTGTTCCTATTTTTAGAGGTATGTAAATGACTATGTTTACTTACTTCTGTATGTTGATGATATGCTGATTGCTGGTACGAGTATGGAGGTGATAAATAGTGTGAAGGGAAAACTGTCACAGAAATTTGAGATGAAGGATTTGGGTGAATCTACACAAATCTTAGGTATGAGGATTTTCAGGGACAACTCTACTAGCATGTTGAAGTTGTCTCAAGAAGATTACATTTTGAAGGTACTTAAGAGTTTAATGTGGAAGATGCAAAATCCAGGAATTCGCCGCTTCCTAGCGACCTCAAATTGACAAGGGAGCACTCACCAACTACAGAAGAAGAAAAGGAGCGGATGGCCACTGTTCCCTATGCTTCGGCAGTTGGTAGCTTGATGTATGCCATGGTTTGCACACGGCCAGGCATTGCTTTTGCAGTGGGAGTTGTGAGCAGGTTTGTTTCCAATCCAGGTGAGAAACATTGGGATGCTGTGAAGTGGTACCTAAGGTATTTGAAGGGCACTTCAGATATGGGGCTTTGTTTTTGGAAGAAAGGAGTGAAGCTCGAGGGTTATGTTGATGCTGATCTCAGTGGAGATATTGATACAAGCAAAAGCACGTCGGGATATGTCTCTACTGTTGGTGGTACTGCAGTGAGATGGATGTCCAAGTTGTAGAAGTGTATTTGTTTGTGTACTACAGAGTCTGAGTATGTGGCTATGTCTGAGGCAGGTAAGGAGATGGAATGGCTTATTGGTTTTCTTGAAGAGATGGGCATTAAACAGGAGAAAGTGGTACTTTACAGTGATAGTCAAAGTGCAGTGCATTTGGCTAAGAATCCTATGTATCATTGTAGAACTAAGCACATTCGTCGGCGCTTTCACTACATCACAAGTTTGGTGCAGGAGAATGTTTTGTGTCTGGAGAAAGTGTTGGGTGCTAAGAACCCAACTGATATGCTCACTAAGAGTGTGAGTGTGACAAACTAAGGTTGTGCCGGACCTTAGTTGGCCTTCGGTAATTGATGATGAAGGCAATGCACTAGGAATTGAGATGAATGGAAGGATGATGGTGGTAGAAGGCGTTCTTCACTTACACCTATCTCCAAGTGGGAGATTGTTGGGTGTATGGTGTGGAGATGATGTTGCGTGAAGCAGGGCGTGAGAAGCCAGGCAGAAGCAAGTGCCCGGGGCTTGTGCCCGGGCCATGCACCATAAGCGCCCGACCCGTGGACATCGAGCGGGGTTTGCCAAATTCTTTTAATCTCGTTCTTTCAATCCTAAACCTAGGGTAAATAGGTTTAGAAGTCGTTTAGCATTATTATTCAGAAAATCAAGAGAGGAAAAGCTTGAGAGAGATCTTGGAGAGCTTTGTAATCATCTTTTGAATATTCATTGATTCCTTGTGCATATTCGTGGTTTTTCTCCCAGTTCTTGGGTTTCCACGTTAAAAGTCTCTTGTGTCTTCTATTGCTTTCGTTGATTAGTTGTTATATTATTGTTTGCTATTACTTGTTAGATTGATATTCAATAGGACTTACAACCTATATTGCTTATCACAAGAAAGAGTAACACATCATTCAACTTGAGCAATAAAATCTCAAATAGTTATATATATTACATTACCATGGTGTTTATGCATGCTCCTCATATATATATATATATATATATATATATATATATATATATATATATATATACTTCTTAACTAGTTCTTACTTGAATGCGCTTCAGCGTTATATGAGTTGTACTAGGGGTGTCAAAACAGGTTCTCAAACAGGTTCTGGGTATACCCACGGTGAACCGAGTCGGACCGGACAAAGTCGGGATTCGATTGTCGGTGCCCAGGTCATGATTGGTCGGGTTTTGTTCAACCGGGTCGAACACATTTGAATCATTGGATTCCCGGGTGCTTGGGACAGTCCGAGCGTTCCATTTACAAGTCGATCCATTCCCGGAAATGATCGCCCGTTGACATTTTTTTTTGCCGGGTTTGCGCAGGTCGTATTTAGGTTTCATGTACGGTTGAGTTAAGTCAAATGTACTCGGGTTGAATTAGTAATGACCTTAGTTCGATCACTGTGAAACATTGGGCCCATTCGCTATTGAACGTCAACTCAACTTCGGGTAACTCCTGATCGGGCCATCTTGATTTTGTTATGGATTTTGTAAACGAATCATATTAATAAAAGTATTAAGATCGACATATATATACATATGTGTGTGTGCGATAAATATATGGATGACAACGAAAAACCAATAAAAACATTATATTTATTACCGTGATGTTTAGTGTATTCTTTTACTCAACTCTTTTTTCGAATAATCAACTGCGTAAAACCACTTTAATGAGTAAAGGAGTAGAACGACTCTTCATATGTTTTAATATTATATATTATAACCAACGACAATAATAACGAGTAGACGATCAATTCCAAACTTTATATAGATGATTTATTATTATAAGCATTATGATTGATATATAAGTTTGTAAATAGTTATGATGGTAATGAGAATAATAATACTAATAATCATAAAGCGACAATGATAATAGGTAAAAATACAAATAATAATAGTAATAGTAAGAAGGTTAACAATAGCAATAGTAATACAAATAAGAACAGGAATACTAACAATAACAATATAAATACTAATATGTTGAATCATTTTAATATAAGGTTGATATCAAAATAATTGTAAAACCAATCTAATACTCTATTGGTTATAAATTAGTATAACGACTCTTAATATGTTATAATATTATAACAAATGACAATCATACATTCATATGTTTACAACGATGGTTCATATGAGGCCTAAGTTATTATAACGAGGGTTCATATGTTGCACAATAATAATAATAATAAATTATACCCCCAAATCATTATCCCCTATAAAAGCTAACCATAACTTATTAAAATAAGTTAACTGTTACCAAGTAACAACCATAAGTTAAGTAAAATAGTTAACAAGTACTTACTAGTTACTAAATAGTAACTTATTAACAACCATATAGTTTAATACTAGTATAAGATTATTAGATTATTAGTTTAATACTAGTATAGTATTTATAGTCTTCTCTTAACTTTATTTGTATGTATATGTGACTATATATGTTAGTACGATATAATAATATTGGAACCATTCTAACTAACGATAATAATATAATGAGTATTATATATTAACTACGAGTATACGATCAATTACTGGATTTATATAAAATTTAAGTGACTCGATTATGGTAAGCATTATGATTCGAAATAATAATAATAAAATAACATGATAACGTGAATGATTATTAGTGAGTATCGACTCTTAATATGCTCTAATAGTATAACTAACGATAATAATAATGAGTATTATATATTAACTACGAGTACACTCTATTGATTATAAATTAGTATAACGACTATTGGTATGTTATAATACTATAACAAATGACAATCATATGTTTATAACTACGATTCGTACGAGGCCTAAGTGATTATAAAAATGGTTCTTATGTATGTTCTGTAATAATACTAAACATAACACTAGTTTATATAAATGAGTAAAATTACTAAACTAAGACTTAGATTATTGACTAATCTTGTTTATTGCATATTTGCATTAATACATATACATTAAAGATGTAAAGTGATTAATCATTAATGAATAATCATCGGTCATCAAATGATTAAGACGTTAAGTGAATTTGTAAAGCCAAACCAACAATAACTCAGTAAATTAAGACATATTACAAGTTGTAAATGTAATTATAAGATATCAAGCCCTGAATGACTGAATTCCAATATCGAGCCATCAGCCGTAATCAGCTAACTGTCAGTCATTCTGTTAGTTAGTCTTATCATGTTACGCTCAGACTCAAATCAAAATAGTATCAATACTTAACTAAATTTCTAAACTTAACTAAATTACTAAACTAATCAATACTAGAATTACAAGTTTTGAATACTCAAATCAAAATAGTATCAGAATTAATGCTATTGATTTGAGAAAGATCAAAATCCAACCATTGATTAAGACATTAACTTAGCAATCCATGTGCTTGGTCACTCTCAATGCACATTGGTCAAAAAAGAATGTCATGGATCATGACTTTAGACCATTGATTAGAGAAAGAACAAAATCCAACCCTTCATTACACTAGTCTCTAACTTTCTTCTCTCTAGTTGATAGGAAAAATAAAAAATAGAATCTCAGCCCTTGGATGTTTCAATCCAACGGATGAAAACAGTCAAACAGATAAAAAAACCCCTAAAGTTCTACATGGTATAAAAACTCCCTTTTTTTGACCCCCTCTCACTTTGTCATTTTTGATCTCTACTCTAACCCTAAAATTTGTGATTCTCACTTCTCAGCCTCCTCATTTCTCTCTCTCATTTCTCTCATTCGGTTATCATATTCAACAGCCCCTTTGAATCTTCACTCTTCACACATCCCTTCACTATCTCGCCGGAAAACACATAGATCTTGCCGGAAAGGATTTTCTTTTCTTGAGTTCTCACCGGTTCCGTCTATATCTCGGCGAAAAACGTAAAGATCTCGCGGCAAACGTAAAGATCTCGCCGGAAAACGTAAAGATCTCGCCGAAAAGCGTAAAATTCTGACCGGAAAACATAAAACCTTGCCGGAAAACACAAAATCTCTGTTTTTCTGAGGTTAGTTTAATTTCCTTTTTTTATCTTTTTTATTTTATGTAAGATGCCTGATTTTCTTTGTTTGAGTTTCAAATGTGATGATGAACTTTGGTTGGTTTTTTTTAAATTTCGAGTTTTGATTCCTGTGAAGTTGTTTAATAGTTGTTTTTTTTTGTTTTATGTAAGATTTATGATTTTCTTTGTGAAGTTGTTTAATAGTTGTTTTTTTGTTTAATAGTTTCGATTCATGATGAACTTTGCTCTGATTTTTTTAATATGTTTCATATGCTTCGAATCTGATTCATCATTCATGCGAATTGTTTGATTTTTTTAATATGTTTTAGGGTTAGGTTTTAGGGTTTCTGGTTAGGGTTAGGGATTTTGATTAGGGTTTCTGGTTAGGGTTAGGGATTTTGATTAGGGTTTCTGGTTACTATGATTCTATTCCGTAATTCATTTGCTCTCTCTTTTGTTGCTGCCCATGTTATGTTACTTTGGTTGTGGTTGTTGTGGTCTTGTGCTGCTGCTTGTAGGATGGTGATGTGCTTGTGGTTTGTTGGTGTTGATGTGCTTGTGGGATGGTGCTGATGTTCATGTGGATGGACTGGTGTTGCACTTTGTTGTTGTGGTTGTCGTGGTCCTGTGCTGCTGTTGCTTGTTGGATGCTGCTGCTTGAGGCTTGTTGTTGTTGCTTGTTGGATGTTGCTGCTTGTGGCCTGCTCCTGCTGCTTGTTGGATGCTGCTGCTTGAGGCTTGCTGCTTCTGCTGCTTGTGTCTCGCTCCTGCTGCTGCTGCCGGCTCGGCTGCTTGCTTGCTTGTGGCCTCTTGCTGCGCTTGCTTGTGGCCTATTGTTCTTTCTTGTTTGTGGCCTATTGTTCTGCTTTGCTTGTGGTTTCGAATTTTGGTACTGTATGCTAAATTTCTTCTTGTGGTTTCTTCTTTGGTTTATCTTTGGAAATTCTAGATGGTGGTTGTTGCTGTTGCTGGCTTCCTACATATAATAAATTCAGCAATTTGATTTTTGTAATTTCGTTTGACATTGACACATGTATTTTGAATGAATTTATGATATTATATTAACTCGACCCAATTACCAAACTTTGTTCTTCACTCAAACAAGTTACGATCTTAATTATATGTTGTGGAAAAATTAAAGTATAGTATTTTATGGAAGCATTAGCATTATACAAAGCAATTGAAAAATTAATAAGAAGACATTCTATAATATGCACTAAGAAACTAGCAGTTAAAAAGTGACTATTATAATCTCATCAATAGTTAAAACACTATGACATGAACCAAAATTACATCAAAAATAATTTAATTGAGAATGTAATTTATTTTTTTATTAAATTATTATTAAATGTAAGTAATTTTATAAATTACCATATTGAAATCATTTTGTAGATATAGAAAAATAATTGAATTTTAGTAATTTTGTTGAGTTTAGTCGTCAAAATAAGTTGGTTTGAAAAATTGCGTAAAATTAGGTAGATTTTATTTTCAGATCAATTAGAATTCGAGTTGAACCAGGTATTTACTGGGCCTAATTGAGTTTTGGGTTAATATCTGGTTTAGTTCGGTCGGGTTCGGGTTTGAATGCGGGTACGTAATGGTCGGGTCGGAATATAATCTAGCTAGGGTGCCGGTCGGAGTCCGGGTAATCCCGGATCGGGTTTTGGTCGGAGTCGGGGTCGACCCTCACCCCGTCGAACCAGGGTTCAAGTCGAGTCGATATCGAGGTTGGCCCGTGGTCGGTGCATTTCGACACCCCTACTAGCAAGGTACTGCTACTCATGGTCTAATGTTGCGGAAAGCCAAGCATCACATTATGGTCATGGTCTAATATGATGCGGCAATTTATCCATTAAAAGGTATATATGCAATCTTCTTGGGTACGAATCTAGTTTCTTGGTGCTCTAAGAAACAGCCAAGTATTATTAAGTCCTTTACTAAAGTGGAATATCGAGTTGTTGATTATATTGTAGCAGGGACTTTGTGGGTGCAAATTTAGAGGTGTCAATTCAGTTTAATAGTTCAGTTATGGTTATATCCGAACAGTTCAGTTCATATCAGTTCAGATTACAACAGTTAAAATTAGTAACAGTTCAGTTCAGTTAACAAACTTTTCAGTTCAGTTTAATTTAGTTATTTTTCTTTCCAATTTCAGTTCAGTTTAGTTGCAATTTAAACAGTTTTTACCCGAACAGTTAAACCAACCAACGGTTGAATCCATAACAGTTAAAACATGTTGCAGTTATTTTCAGTTTCGTTTCAGTTTATTTCAGTTATTGACGAAAATCACATAACTTCGACAATAATCGCATCGGTCCGGGTAGGAGTTAGTCACATTCTTGTATTTGTTCGGGAAAAATGAAATTTCATGTCGGGTTTTTGCCCAAAAAAATAGGGTTCAGTTAAAATTAATAAGGCAAATAAGTGTAGTTTGGCACTTGCCTCGAAAAAAACCAGCTGTACTTCCCAAAAACGTGTATGAAAGTGACATTGATATATGTGTACTTTACTGATATATTCGACAATTTGGAATAAGACAATTTTATATAAGTAGATCTTCAAACTTTTAGTTGTATGCAAATCACATCATGTTTGGTTAAACGTCTCATATCAGTATAAATTCTTATAAACTTTCTCGAAAGACGAGTTAGACATTTCTTAAAAAGCCGATTAGATCAATGTCTTACTATATATAACTATATTTAATCAATGGATTAATATAACTATCCTAGTCCTTAAGCTCTATGCATTTGAAAACTGCAAACATATAACTGACGTAAAATAAGTTGATATTGGATTTGATCAAGGTATCTATGTGAACCGAAAAGTTAAATCAAGATAACAATACTCCATCTAAATTAATCGTTAACAAGTTATATTCAATTTGAAACTTATATATCTTAGCCAAATTGAAAGAAATTGATATTAGATGAGACGAATATATCAACATAAGTCGATAAAGTAATTGAAACTCATAAGATTTATTTGAATTGAAATATGTTGTTATTAGAATGAGTGTATCAATGTAAGTCGATAAACTAATTCAAGATAATAACAACACTGTACTTAAGTTAATCATCTTTAACTTGAATTCATTTCAAAACCGGAAGCATATAATTCAGTTGCAACAAATGTAGAACAATGTAACTGGTTCAATATATATAACAATACTCCATTTAAGTTAATCGTCTCTAAGTTAAATTCATATTGAAACTCAAAACATCTAATTTGAACTAAAACAAGTTGATATTGGATTATATCGATGTATCAATTTAAGTCGATAAGCTAATTCAAGATGACATAAGTTCGTTTTAAGATAATTGTCATTACGTTGTATTCATTTTGAAACTCAACATCCAATTGAATTAAATGAATTAGATAATGAATGTACCAATGTAAGTTAATTAATTAATGAATTGAAGATAACAATACTCTATTTAAAGTAATAGTCTTTAAGTTCAATTCGTTTCGAAACTCAAACCATCTAATTGAATTGAAACAAGTAGTTAACTATTGGTACTATATCGTATTAAACCTTATTGCTTATTAGCAAGATCCTGATATGAAGCGAAAATTCGTACATATAGTATACAATAAGGTCTATTACTGAAGGCTTGTTATAACTTATACAAGTTCACTTAAGTGAATACAATCAAATTATTATATAGCTGAGTAATTATTAGATAAGATTAATGTATCGATGTAAGTCGATAAGGTAATTGAAGAATCCAAAACACCATTTTAGTTCATTTTCTCTATGTGGATTTCATTTCAAAAATAATAAACATCTAATTGAACTGAAACAATTCCTTCTTTAGATAAGATAAATGTATCAATGTAAGCAGATAAGCTGGTTCAAGATAATAATACTCAATTAAAGTTATTTGTCTTTATGTGAAGGGTATTTCGAAAATAAAACATCTTATTGAACTGAAGTAAGCTGTAATTCGCATAATAACAATAATATGTAACAGTATAATAATTTAGTAATAGAGATAATTATAATAGTATTAGTAATAATAATAATAAAAAAAGTTGTAGTAATAATAATAATAATAGTCGTAATGGTGTTAATAATAATAATAATAATAATAATAATAATTTACTAGGATCGTTTGTCTTCTTAAGGCAAAATCTAAAACCAACTAATGTGCAAAATCTAAACTGTTAAATCATCACAATCAAAGGCACACAAGAGACAAACACAAAGCACATGAATCATAGATATGAGCCATTGAATACAAACCATAAAACAACATGAACCGTTAGATCGTCATTTAATCTCTCTAAGTCTCACCTTCAAACCCATCTCCCACCCAAAACCCTACTTAAACTTCCCACTCTTTTCCTCTCTTTCTCATTGCTCCTCCCTCCATCTTCCTTTCCGGCTCACTCCGCCGAAATTCGACCATCACCACACAAGCCTTCGCCTCTGGCACGCCTCCCTATGTCGCGCTCTCGCTCTCCCCTGCTCTCGTTGCATCCCTACATCGCACCACCATCGCAGTCGTGCCACTACCGTAGCCCTGCTCTTTTATTTTTACTTCTTTGCTAGATCTGAGACTTTTGGTTGTTATTTTTGAGTTTTTTATTTTATTTTATTTTGGGATCTAATTTGAGTGGTTTGATTCAAGATTTTTGTATTTCTCATTTTTGTTTGTCCCACTTTCGGTAAAATAAATCATTTGTTGTCGCACTCTACCTTCTAGCCTAGAGACATGATTCCAGAGAGAAACTCGTCTCAGTAATTCGTTTTCATTCAAAACCTGCCTCTGCACAACTTGAGCACAACTCCATTTGTAGAGCTTGCTTAGACGAAGAGAGATAACTGCTACATCACATTTAATTATTCAAGGCAAATAAAGACTAAATCTGGAAGAGGAAACCGTACTTTCATTGTGTTCGTTGGCCGCTGATTTCACTTGACCTCAATCATCTAAATTAGACAATCCCCTGTTCCTCAATTTCACTTTTTCTGGATATTATGGTAGATCTTGAATAAACCGCTCTTAGTGAAGAGGTACATTGAGAATTTTAAAGATTAACTAGTTAGTGTATAAGAACTACTTAAGCAATCACAAGACGCCTATAAATATGTGTCAAGTTATCGAGGTTGAGAGGGGAGGTTGATAGCATACACTTATGGCTTTGTTAGGAGGTAGTAGATAAAAATCATGGTGTTCATGTAAATGTGTAATATCTCTTGTTCTTAGGAAGATCCCATCATGCGTATTTATTACCAATCAATACTTTATCTATATAGGATTGTGAATCCAATCCAAATTTTCATTGAAATAAAGAAAAAATTATGAAAGAAACAAAATTATAATTCAAATAAATAAACTTATCACCGAAATAAAGTTATATCTCATATTTTTGTAAAAGTTTGATGGATTTGAAAATATTAATTTATCACGAAATAAAGCTATATTGTTATAAATGTATATATTAATAATAAAAATATCTTGATAAATTTACTTGTGAGAGTACTAATACTGTAATACAAAACTATCACGATAAAATTTGTGAATTCGAGTACTATCATGAATTAGGGTAATATCTAAATTCGGTTCGGGTACAGTTAAAAATTAGTTTAAAACAGTTTCAGTTTAAATTGGTTCCAGTTCAGTTCCAGTTTCAGTTTGAATCAGTTCAGTTAATTCAGTTAAATATTCAGTTCAGTTGATCGATCAACTTTTCAGTTTTTCACAGTTATTTTCAGTTACAGTTTATTTAAGTTCAGTTGCAGTTCTGTTTTGGTTTTTCATTTACAGTTTATTTCAATTTCAGTTCATCATTTTTCAGTTGATTTCAGTTATAGTTACTCCCAATTCATTTTAATTCAGTTCAAATTTCAGTTGTTTCAGTTCAGCCAGCAATTCATTAACCAAACTGATAGCTAGAGGTGCAATACATCCTAGCTAAACTTGGTATCTTGCTTTGAGTTCAATTTTTTGTGATAATACATATGTCACCTATATATATCACTGCAAATCAAGTTCTACATAGCAAGCATTTTAAGCTTATCTGTGAGCTACCTCTTCTGCCACGATCTAGGTTATAGGATCAAATCTTGTTGGAGATGGGGGAGGGTTGAGAGCATCAACCACGTACTTGTATACAATTAGTATCATACTGGCCGAGAGACGAGAGTAAATCTATAACTTGGACTCAAATGTAAACATGCCTGTTGAAACGGAAGCGTGGGCTAAAGGTTACCAGAATCGTTGCTCACAAAAGTATAAGACTCTCCTCACAAAATAGAATTGCAATGCAAAGTATAGCAAGAAATTATAGAGAATATAGACAAGTGTTTAATGAGGAAATTTGAATTTCCTCCCCTCAAGAATAATGTATTGTATTAATTGTATTCAACCTCACAACAATCATACAATCCCTCTCAGTTATTCTTCACTTTTGTTTAGCCTAAAAGACTCCCCTATTTATACTAAACAACCCTAAGTAATCTTTTAGGAGAAGAACTTGATCTCCAAGTCTAATTCCTTAAAAGATTACTTACCAAAATTCTATCTTATTTCCTAAATACATCCACCTCTAGTAAATAGGAATAAAATAACAAATACGTAAAAGATAAACAAGGAAACAAAATAAACAAGAAAATAAACAAGATCGACTTCAAAGCAAGCAAGATCGCGCATTCCGTCGAAGTGCGCGACCCGGGCACTAGAAACTGACAAAACCCCAGTTTTGCCCGAAGTGCCCGACCCGGGCACTTTAGGTGCCCGACCCGCGCACAAGCTTCTGCCTGGCGTCTCCCCTGCTTGCTGTGCTCAATCTTCACGTTCTTTTCTTCTCCTTCCTTGTTCTCTTCCACCTGCTACATGCTAACACATTGTGATTGTTTTCCAACAATGCCCAACAGTACAAAATTAAGGGTCTAGCACAATCTTGTTATGCAATCAAATCAGTTTAGTAACAAGCCATTTCCATATAAACTTATTAGAAATAACAATAGCATTGTATTCAAGCCTTTTAAAAGTCAATCTTAGTAAAGGTAATCTAAGACGACATTTATAAATCATATAATTCTATTTACCAACTACATATTGCAATAAATTAAAAACACATAATATAAAATAACAAGTGAATATGAAGTAAGTACTATCATATATTTTGGACAATTGGTTTAGGACTCCAGTATTATGATTGCTTAATAAATATGTTTAAAAATTAGTCTTTTGTGTGTTTAATGAGCTGATATAGACTAATCTTTTTTAGGGTGTTGAAATCGAATGATTGGTTGTTTAATTGCATAAAAGTTGTCTATGAATCGTATTTATAAGTAGAGTCTAGCAATGGGCGAATGTAATTCTTGATCATGTTTGTACCATCACCCCCGAACTCAATTTTTTGGTTCAATAACCAATTATAAAGCTATGACGCGGAAATCTACATTGGATTAGTCCCTCAGTTGTCTTTAAAATTTCTCAATATCCAATTAGGTTTATGAGTTTTCCTTTAATGACTTGTTGGCGACTCAAGACATTTTTCAATAAACCTTAATGTGGTAGTCAATTACTCGCTCACACTGCGTAGGTAATAGATATATGCCTACATATTGCAAGTATATTTAATAAATGATACAAACAATATAATGTTTGGATTTGTAGTTGATATACCAAATGACCCTTTTCACTTTAATACCACTATGCAAATTGTCAATTTGAAATGTATTTTATCTTTGAAATTTATAAACTTAACTACAATAAACTAGTCTTAAAAGAGCTAACCACAATGACAAAATTAAGTACTAAAAACTAATCATAAAACACATACCAAATATGAAATACTAATCAAATTAAATTTAAAGTCTTTAAAACTATGAAAAACATTACTAACCAGACAATGGGCTAAGCAAAGATCGGAGAGGGAGTAGAACAGCGGCAGCTGCGGCATAATTTCGCATCGGAAGGGTGGTCGGTAGCGAGGTGCAGTGGCCAGGAGGTGCTTGCATGCGAGGTCGCCGGTTGAGAGGAGAGAGAGGGGAGGGAGAAAAGAGATTATGAATATAGTGTGGTGCGAATGAAACTAATTGCGCCATGTTCAGTTAGGGCTCAAACAAAATCGCTACTCACAGCAGTGGTTAGCTTTAATGATCCGCGAGTAACGGTATACTTTCACTTAAATTGTTAATGGTATTCGAGGTTCTCCTTAGCAAACCGCTACTACCTTTAGCGTTTTACCTAAGCGAAATTTTTAAAAAATTGTCTCGCATTTAGTCCTACTTGGGGGATAGGGCAAGAATGAATAAGTTGAACTTTGGCAAAGCTAGAAACAAAACTTAGCTTTGCATTATCTAAGGAAAGAATTCCTTTTTTTTTCTACTTTTTCTTTTTTCTCTCTCTTTTTCCTTTACTTATTTGGGCTATGTGTTTTGGTGCCTACACGTGCACCTGTCCTTCCCGCCTCGCGCAGCCCAAGTACGGCCCATTTGTAAAACACATGATATAAAATTTTGACGATATTGTGCGCCGCAAAATACTCAAGTAAGGATGTAATATAAACCATACAAATGAGATTGTCAACTCAAAAAAGTGACTAGAATTATTTTGGGCACCGAAAACCGGCGTTTGAACTATTGATTTGTCGACACCTAGCCCGAAGTTCGTGACGCCGAAGGCGTCGAAGCGGTGACGTTTTTAGGCATTGGGAATTCTCGACTCACGTTTTCCAATCACCTTTTTTGCCTTATCACCATAATGTACACGGTACACCATCCCCTAGAAGCTACTGCCCTACTGAACAAAGAATCTTCGTCATCCTCGATTATCTTAACTACAACAAACAAGCCTATAATTTTTAACTACCACCTATAAGAATCTTCATCATCCTTACTTAAGAGTGAGCCCATTGAATGATCTACAACTTAGATTAAAATTAAAGAGGGAGAAAAATATAATAAAGAATTAGGAAAGAGAAAAAAAAAAGAGGAGAGAGGGAGGGATTATCATATCATTATTCCAATGATATGATCATAGTTGGATCAAAGCCAAAGGCTATGAAAAAGATCAAATGGCAGGCACCCTGCATGGTGAGTTGACAGTCATATATTGTCTACAAGAAGAGCATAAATTATTAAAAAGCAGATTATCCATTTGGGGTAAAAAAAACCACAAAAACTAATGGTAGATCATAATGAGGTGGAAGAGAGAGGAGGTATTAAATAATTGATGATCCAAATTTTGGATTAACAATTGGATATGTTCTAAGCGACAATGCAACAACCTATAACTCAAAGAAATCTTTCTATTTTTGGTTTTGATGCGTGGGAATGATGCTCGCATTGCTACCGTACTACAGTGTTTATAGTCTACCAAGGCTAAAGAAGGTACAGGTTAAACACATTAACAATACACATAATAGATACATAAGAAGTATACAACATATAGCTCCAACAAAAAACATAGCCTTATTCAAGGTCACTTTCTTGGCCGTGATAGGAAAAAGTGACAAAAAAAAACCTGCCTTTATGCCTAACAAACCCTTTTTTATTGTTCTTGTAAACATACTAGCTAGTGATCTACCTAGCTTTTACTAGGATTTAAGATTATATTGTATGCAGTTCAATGGCCAAATAAATGTGAGAAAAAATGTCCGACTTTGTGGTACGTTGCGTCATCACCTTCCGCAATTTGTGCATTCCCTCCCCCACCACATGCATGAGCTAGATGTTTGACCTCGTCATGAATCTTATTCCCCAAGTGTTCAGCTTCGTGAACGACTTTCATCGCTATGTCACTAGCTTCTTCTAGTACCTCCGGAATATGCTTCAAGAAATTTCCCACTGGAGCTTTTATGTCATTGTAAATCTCGTGAATAAAATCTCCAAGCTTGTCCAATACTGTGCTTATTGCAAGTTGTTTTAGGCCATCCTTAAGAAGGCCTCCCAGTTTGCTTGTTATCTTAGACTTCTTCACTATACTACCGATTGCTGATCTGGGCTGCATGTGCATCACTAGAGTTTCAGGTGCTTCTTCTGTAGACAGCTGCAAGACACACGAGATTTACAAATAAGTGTACATATTAAATCAATTCTTCTATTCCACAATTTGTGCACAATTGATGTACGCTATAGTAATTATAATACCCTAAAACAAAAAGTGGCATATAATTAATACACAAATTGATGGATAGAAGTTTTGATTCTTTAATTTAAAGGGGGAACAACAATACACAGCAACTAATAAATTTCACAACTTCGTTGTAGCAGTTTACATAATAATGCAGTCATAATGTTAAGACTAGACAACATATATTACTACTAATTTCGAAATAGCGGGAATATCATATATAACTATATAAGATATTCTTTCAAATTTAACGAACAAACTAATTTCATCTATACAAATATATTAAAAGGCGTGCATAAACAAGAAACTGTGCCACGTGGCGCTCTCCCTAGGGAGTTTTAGTTCATGTAATCCATGTACAATAAAGAAAATTAAAAATTGCGTAGTGTAGGATTTGATCCCGAGACCTCAAGTACATATATTAAAGTCTTAACCACTAGACTAAGTTGTATTTAGTGTTATTATCATAAAGTATTATATTAATAAATGAAATTTTTTCTTACCCGGGGCATAGCCCGGGCCTAATAACTAATTTTAAAATTAAACGTGGTTTGGATTATTTGGTGGGATAAACCTTCTAAGTCCATCAAGGCGCGCGTATGCAAAATCATATGATAAATCAAAGGAAAACAAAGAAAAAGGATGTCTCCCCTTGTGTCCATCTGATGAATTAGATATAAACCAATTTTCTCCATGCACATTGGCATCTATCATATGCAGGGATAAGACGGGTATTTCCGTTATTAACAATATAATATACTTTAATAAAAATAAAAGAAATATAGCAAAAATCAGTTTCAATTAGCTCGTAATGTTAGAATACGATGTTGACTATTGAACTGACATTCCTCGTAGGTATAACCAGTCAAGTTAGTGGGGTTACATCCGATCCAATAACCTTAAAGTCATGAGGCCAAACCTTTACCAATAGGCACGGTAGAATACTGTTTTCATTATATAAATAAAAACGGCCTCTAAGCATGTACGATTTTTTTTTTTTTTGTGAAATATGGATGCAATAAATTAAGAAGTCGTGGCTAAAAGCCTTAGTACAAATTCGTCCCAAATATTCAAGACGTAACTAGGGGGGTGGTGTACGAGTATACTTGTAACATTACTTACCGGCTGCGTTGAGCCACCATCGAGAACGCCGGCCGCATGAAAAACTTTCTTCACTTTTCCACGTAATAATCCGGCATCCACCATTTTATTAATGAAGTGATCCAAAACGTCTGTCCAATGTTGCGGGTCTGATTTCAGCATTTCAAGGAGCTTGCAATAGAGAGATTGAAGCTCTTGGTGTTCTTTAGTCATGTGTATTGTGGAAGTCTCAACCAGACAAAATCCCAACATTCTATCATGGATCTCCATAGCCCCCATGAATGCGTGTTTAGCACTATGGTCTGAGGGCTTGTCGTCGTCCGGGGTAGACCAGGCAGCTAACCAGTACCACAGGGTAAGCAAGGAGATTGTGTATTTAGGTTGTTTATGAATTTGGAAAACATTGAAAGTAGCGGTACTATTCTTGTTTAAGTCAGTGGAATTCATGCATTGTATGTTGTGGTCTTTAAGAACCTTGTGCATTGATACTAGTTCATGCAACAAGGTGTTGGGTTTTGGTGGAAATGGGTGAGCAAGCAAGGAGGGAGAAGATGCCTCGAGCCATGGAGGAGCTGCTGGCCCAGCAGCCCGGGCGGGCAGCAGGTGGACCGGGCGGGCAGCAGGGGCTGGCCCGGGCGGGCAGATGTGGGCCCGGGCGGGCTGTTCCCCGGGCGGGCTCCTTTTGGCTCGGGCGTGCGTTTTTTTGGCAGATTGAAGGCAGGAACTTGCAGAAAGTTTTCCCCGGGCGGGCAGCCATTTTGCCCGGGCGGGCGACTTGGCCCGGGCGGGCGGTTTTGGGCCCGGGCGGGCTTACCCAGATCTGCACGTGCTTTTCGCGATTTAAGTTTTAATCGTGGCCCTTGGATTGCTTTTATTCCTTGTAGTATAAATACCCTATTTTCTGGTTTTAGAGTAGTAGCACACATATCTCAAAGATCAAACTTGGAGCCTCATCTTTTCTAGGGTTTTAGGAGAGAGAGTGAGTTTGTGAGAGATTGTATGTTCACCATTGATTCTCCATTGTTTCCATAGTGCAAGTTTGTGGGTTTTTCTCTCGGAGCTCGGGTTTCCCACGTTAATCTTGGTGTGTTCTTTCTTGTTTTCATTCCTCTTTGCATTACTTGTTTGTTGTTTCAATTTCACAATTCTTCTTGACTATTGTTGATTATTGCACAATCTAGTTAACACTTAGTTTCTAAATCACAACACAAGGAATGAAGCTCATTTACCCAAACTTTTTGAGGAAATTTGGTGAACAAGAAATTGAAGGTTTTTGCTATATCAGGGATGCTGAGTTGTGGGTTAGTGTGGCCATGAATCGCGAAACGAAGAGGTCTCATGTACTTGTAGATTTCCATCATTGCCTCTCTCTTTTGGTTCATCTCCCTCCTTCCTTCTTCATGTTTGTTTGCGGAGTCGGCGAAAAACCATACCAATATACAATGCCATAATGATAAGAGTTAAGACTATGGATGAGTTTTGGTCCTTAGTTGATTCCATGAGGTTGATAGTCGTCTGATGATCACTTGTTCTGCAGTAAATCTAACCAATACAAAAGGATATTCAGTGATTAAACATATGCTAAGATCATCTGGAGATAATACAGCATAATGCTATAGAATGACGTACATTTGGTTATATTTCCTTCCAAAACAGAAGATAGTGTAACCCTCCTTACTGTTTAGACCTCTAAGGCTCTAACTTCCTGTATGTATATATGCAACGTAACTTCTACCACCAACTATACATACAATTAATCTGAATATCATCAATTGAAAGATAACTATTGTAGACTATTTATTTTTCTGCCACTATATTATTAGGTTTAAGATTATGTACATTTTGCCAGGTCTAAAAAAAAGTAGTTTTTAATTTAATATGATGTAGTGTAATTTTTTTTTGGCTAGCTACGATCACTAGCTTAAATATTTAATTTATGTGGCAAGGCCTACTAAAACACAAGCTATACTCTCAAAAACTTTGAACCAAAGAAGGAATAAGACACCAATAATGCATGTATTAGACTATTATGTATATATTATAATAGGGGGGGCAGAAATATATTGATCATACGAGATAGTATATGTGAACATGAAGTGTAAAGCTATACGTTAAGACTTAAGAGTAACATCAAGAACACGAATTGCACTACTTACTCTGATCAATCAACGAACAGCTCGCTCCTCCAGATTTGTAGTTGTAATTCTTGCTTAGTTTGTTTCCTAAATCAGCCTCTTTATAGAAGATTAGAAGCCATGACTGATCTCTTCACGTCCACTCATTTGTATATTCTGAAAAGAAGAGGCTCAAAAAAGGCGAACAGTGAAATGCCAAACTACCTCATTAAAGTCCAAAATGCTCAAGGTCCAAAATGCTAGCTCACGTATTGGTAAAATGACTCGTGTACATTAACAAGGATACCTCAAGATCTAAAGCTGAAAAGTTGAGACCACAGCCGGGACATCTAGAATGTGTACCAATTGAGAAAATATCAAAATGAGAAAACAAAGCATATGTTCAAGCAAAATCCCTCAAAAAAAACTTTACACTATTGTGCAGCCTGTATGAATTGTGTAACTCAACATGTATCACTCATGAATTTGTATCAAATGACCTACATTGAAATGGTAATATAAAGCATGCATTTAAGCGTGATACTAATGAAACAAATTCCCTATTGATTTGCAGGCTATGTCTTTTCTAGATCAGTAAGAAAGGAAACTGAAAACTTGAAGCAACAACCAAAACATCCAATGTTTGTACTAAGACTCCGTTTGGTAGGGCGTAAAACGTTTTCCTTGAAAACTGTTTTCCTCTATTTTCAATTTTACATTGTTTGGTTTGCAATGGAGTGTAAAACCATTTTCCCTATGAGTAAAATTGCTCATCCAATGATGAAAAACTATTTTCCCTACAAAATGAAGGGAAAACTATTTTCTTTCATTTTTCTTATCTCTCCTTTACACTCCTCTCCCTACCTCCTTACTTTCTTTTTCATTTTCCTTTCTTTTCATCATTTTTCTTACATGGAACCAAACAATGGAAAACTAATTTTGGAATTGTGTTTTCCATTGTAAATTGTTTTCCATGAAAATCATTTTACACTGAAAATGGTTTACACCACCCAACCAAAAGGAGCCTAAATGAATAATTATTAAGATGAGAATGCAAAGGATACATTCAAGCACAATCCTTATAATATACTACCTCCGTTTCTTAATAAGTGCAACACTTTCCTTATTTTGAATAGTCATAAAAAGTGCAATCAAGCTCAAAATGGTAAAAAAAGTTCATCATTATTACAAATATGCCACCAAAAAGAAAGAGGGGACCACAAATTTTTTGTTTGATCACTTGAATTACTCTACTTTATTGTGTTCCCAACTTTCTCTCTCTACATTCCTTGGTATTCCCCCACTTTCTCAATGTTGCACTTATTAAAAAACGGAGGAAGTATATTTTCTTTTTGAATGTGCAGGTAGCAGGCTACATATAAAAACAAGCTATTATTTGTTGGAATTAAAAAATTAGTTTTCTAGATGGTTCATCTTGTAATAAACATGTCTTTTACTCCATAGATTTTCCAAACTTCAGTCTCAATTTTTTTTTCAAGAAGTTGGGAAACTTGCATAGTATCTATAAGAATGGGGGAACGAAAATAAAATTACATAACATGTTACACCATAACTTATTATGTAACATGCATAATGACATACACTTCAACAAGAATGACATGAACTGTACAAATCCTGACATGAATTTCATGTCATTTTGTCATTTGAGTTTTTTTTTTTTACAAAAGAAGCGTCTGGTTTGTAAATTGTTACACCACAAATTATGGTGTAACAGTTAAACCCACTTGTGATATGAGAAAGAAGCACACGTTCCTTGAAGTTTTTTTTTTCAGATACAAGATATAGATGGGAAATAAATATCCCAATTAAAAGAATCTGGCATATTATTTTTATTATGAAAGCTATCTATTTATCTTTTGTTTCTCATTTTATATCACAATAAGGGGTTAGCAAGACCCAATGTCGGGTCAAGTTGGAAACAAGATCCAGTTGGGATCGGTTTCATAAAATTAAAATTGGAACTAGACCAAATAGATCGGTTCCTAAAAGTTTGATATTGGAACCGCCAACAATCGGATCTAGTTTTGAGTATTAGATCGTTTTGATAATGCGTAACTAGCCTTATATACAAATGATGTATGCGAAAATATGTAGAAAATTAAATTAATTGCTACTACATCTTATAAATTAAAGATTTTTAAATTTCTAATCAGTTTATTGTACTAAATCATGGGTTTTTAAATTTTTTCAAAAAAAAAATTTTTTTGAGGTGAAAATTTTTTCAAAAATTTAGTTGCATGGGATGTAGCAGACTCACTGTTTTCTTTTTGTTGTGCTTTTTCTATCTTTTTAATTAATAAGGTAGTTACATCTTTTTATTTATATTTTTTTTCCTTTTTCTATTTTTTTGGGTCCCACCCCTGTTGCCATTGAACTTGTTTTTCGAGTAACAAAATTTAATTGGAACCCATGTAAGTTTCGTTATCATATCTAATTTTTCTTCCACAATATACTTAATTCCTCAGTTTTATTGTACTGTAACAGTTTTTAACGTTTGCCAATAATGCGCCACTTTGAATCTGAACTATCTATTCGTATGAATGTTTTAAGTAAAATCATTCATTGAGACAAATGTAAACACATTTTAGTGAAAATATTTGATTTTATACATTATTAGAAGAAAAAAAGATGAAAAAAAACGGTCAAAGTAAATTTTATGCATATGTAATGTTAGACTTCAATATCGAATCAATATATATATTATGAAAATGCGTGGGCAAGAATTATAGCCTTCAACGTGTCACTCTATCTCAAACCCAGATGTTGCACCACTTGGTCTCTGAAATGACATTTCCTACCATATGTCACTTCATCTCATATGGTGATGTGTCGCTACTTCGAAATTGATATGACATCCCCCTTGAAGCTGATCTAAAAAATGTGCATATAGTAAGAGGTCTTGAACTCGTATCTCAGTAAATGTCATGATCTTACCACCAATGACCAAACTATATCTCTTAATTTCAATTATTGAGTGCTTAAGGCTTATGAAAATTTCATTAATGAATTACAAAACAACAGAACTATACAATCTACCATTATTATTAAAAAGTTGGGCAAGAAATGTAGGCCAACAATTGTCATTGTTGGTTAACCTGCTTTTGTGGTAAATTATGATTGAAAAATATCCAATTTTTTTAAATACATATAATCTCAAACTGCAAGCACATTTGTGATTTCAAGCTATATAAATAAATTAGTATTTCACATAATTCATAAATTTAATATCAAATTACATGCAATAATTTGGGACATCGCACGGATCAACAATTAGTTAAATAGATAACAAAAAATTGAATGAAGTATTTTCCAAATTACACCCATTTAGGATCGGTTTTTTTGGACTGAACTGAACTGAACTTAATTTGTTTGCACTGAACTGAACTTTATTTGTCCGAACTGAATTAAAAATGTGAGAGGAAACTAATCAAACTGAACAAAATTTTCCCGAATTGGGCCCAAGCGAATTTTTAATAATTCAAAAAAAAAAACGTAACCTTATACTCTCTGTATTAGTTTATCTTCTATATATGATACCTACTAAAAAGGTCTCTTAAGGATAAATTATCTTCCTAGGTAACCATTATATATTCCATTGAAGAGATAGATTAATTATAGTGGTGTTAATTCTCATACTAAATTCACAAAGGTGTGTTGCACACTTACACACTTTTTCTAGATACAATCCCAATGGATAAGGAGGCCATGCTAAAGGGACCAGTAACTGAAGGTCCAGCAGTGGAAGTCGCGATCAAAATTTGAGTGGTGAAGAGTTTCTCTCTGGAGAGAAGAGGAAAAACCTAAATATAAAGGCTTGACTGACTCGCGTGCAGTTCATCTTCTCCACAAATCTATCTCCACGCTCTTTCGAGAAATGACATAAACGGTAACTTTTTTGATTTTTTCCAAGCTAACCACGTGGCGGCCTATTTTTTATTTATCCTATATCATACAATCATTGCATTGCATTGCATTACATTACTTGGCAAAACAATTTTCTTCCAATATCGCAACTTTGAAAAGATAGGCGAAGTTTGGAAATACAATACTATATGATTTACAATGATTCTATAGTATAGGGGAAGAGATTGGCAGTATACAATACAATTATGAAGTAAGTATCTGAAATTTTATCATAAAATTAATTGTCAATATGTGATTTCACTCACTGGACTTGCGCAAATTATTCACTCGTCCGAGGATTATGAATGTTATCACAATCTGTTAAGAGTTGGTGAAGTTGTGTTCCCCTTTTTCATTCATCATAAAATTATATTTATACAACCTAAAGGACAAAGTCCTACTCCAACACAAACTAGGAATAATAATAGTCCTACATAAATAATATCCATAACATAGAGTCCTAACACTCCCCTTAAGTTGGAGCATGTAAATCACGAATGCCCAACTTGGACAACAAAAATTCAAACTGAGTCCTACCAAGAGGTTTAGTAAAAATGTCCACCAACTGAAATTTGGAAGGAACATAAGGAGTAACAAGCCCTCAGTCACTGCATCACGAACAAAGTGACAATCGCCTTGATATGTTTAGTGCTATTTCATGAAAAGACGAAATTCTTGGCTATATACAAAGCCGATCGACTATCACAATATAATCGCATCCCCGCGGGATCTTTGAACTCCAAGATCACCTAATAATTATTTGAGCCATTTTAATTCACGGTACTATAGCGGCCCATAGAACGATATTCTGCTTCTGCAGAGGAACGAGATACTGTAGGCTGCTTTTTAGTCTTCCATGAAATTGGAGAATATCCTAACAGAACAAACCAGCCACTCAGGGAACGTCTAGTAATAGGACAACTAGCCCAATCAGAATCACACCACCCTTCTAGGCGGAGATCACTATCTGAACAAAATAAAATGTCCTGGCCTGGATTTTTCTTCAAATATCTGACAACTCTCAGAGTTGCCTCCCAATGCACTACTTTAGGTGCCTGCATAAACTGCGACAAAATATGAACAGAATATGCCAAATCAGGTCTAATAACAGCAAGATAAATCAATCTGCCCATCAAACGACGATAATGCTCTGCGTCGTCCATTAATGGACCATCAGCCAAAGCGAACTGATGATGCTGCACCATAGGAAAGTCTGCAGGTTTAGCACCCAACAATCCACATTCAGAAATAATGTCCATAGCATATTTCCGTTGACTCATAAATATTCCCTGAGGACCTCTGGCAACTTCCAAGCCTAGTAAATATTTCAGAACACCCAAATCTTTCATCTTAAAACATTTTCCAAGATAAGTCTTGAAGTTCAGCAAAGCTTTCTCGTCATTCCCTGCAATAATCATATCATCAACATAGATAAGCACATTCAGCCGAATTTTCTTCCTTGTCAAGGTGAACAAGGAATAATCAGAATACGACTGCTTAAAACCATAGGATTTTAGAGCAGTAGCTAATTTTGCAAACCAACATCTAGGTGCATGCTTTAAACCATACAAAGATTTGTTCATCCTGCACACCAGATTATTATGATTTTGGTTAAAACCAGGAAGAATCTTCATGTAGACTTCCTCTTCCAAATCACCATGAAGAAAAGCATTATGCACATCCATTTGATGAATTTCCAATTTTTTCACAGCAGCAATAGCAAGGAAAGTACGAACCGTCTTCATTTTTGCCACAGGAGCAAAAGTTTCATTATAGTCAACACCCTCTACCTGATGATGGCCAAATATGACCAATCTAGCTTTCAGTCGCTGCAACTTTCTCTGCTCATCATATTTTTCCTTATACACCCACTTACTTCCCAACGCCTTCTTGCCTGGAGGTAAGGGTTGCAATTCCCAAGTGCATTGATCTTCCAAAGCTTTAATTTATGTAGCCATGGCCTTGCGCCATCCATCATGTTTTATAGCCTCCTTAAAAGATTTAGGAGGGTTCCCTGCAGTAATAGCAGCTAGATATCTGCGATGTTTGTCAGAAAACTTTTGACAACTAACATAATGTGTAATAGGATAGGGAGTACCTGAGGATTTTGATGAAGCAGATGGCAGAGCGGATGGACTTTTCTTTTTTACCATGGTATGAGTCACATAATCCTACAATTTTTTAGAAGGAATTTTGGTACGTTTCCCTCTGCCTAGACCGTCATTCTCATCCTCCACACTCCCTCTAGGACCCACCGGGGCCTCCCTCACATTCCCAACCACCTCAGGGGTTGCATCATCTACACGCCCAGCACTTGCTGGAGCCTCGGGCACACGACCAGCACCCTCGGGTGCCTCGTCTTCACGGCCAGCAAACCCGGTGGCTCAGCCACACACCCAGCCGCGCCATGTTCCCCTTCCACTCCCACGGGAACCGCGACACTAGTGATATCAATATCATTATCACAAAATTCCATAGTAACTTCCAACCCATCCACAAGAACATCACACGAGGTTTCAGATGAAGCAAAAGGAAATTTATGTTCAACAAATTTCACATCTCTGGAGATAAAATATTGTTTGGTTTCTAAGTGAAATAATATAAATTTGTATCAAATGACCTACATTGAAATGGTAATATAAAGCATGCCTTTAAGCGTGATACTAATGAAACAAATTCCCTATTGATTTGCAGGCTATGTCTTTTCTAGATCAGTAAGAAAGGAAACTGAAAAGTTGATGCAACAACTAAAACATCCAATGTTTGTACTAAGGCTCCGTTTGGTAGGGCGTAAAACGTTTTCCTTGAAAATTGTTTTCCTCTATTTTCAATTTTACATTGTTTGGTTTGCAATGGAGTGTAAAACCATTTTCCCTAGGAGTAAAATTGCTCTTCCAATGATGAAAAACTATTTTCCCTACAAAATGAAGGAAAAACTATTTTCTTTCATTTTTCTTATCTCTCCTTTACACTCCTCTCCCTACCTCCTTACTTTCTTTTTCATTTTCCTTTCTTTTCATCATTTTTCTTACATAGAACCAAACAATGGAAAACTAATTTTGGAATTGTGTTTTCCATTGTAAATTGTTTTCCATGAAAATTATTTTACACTGAAAATGGTTTACACCACCCAACCAAACGGAGCCTAAATGAATAATTATTAAGATGAGAATGTAAAGGATACATTCAAGCACAATCCTTATAATATACTACCTCCGTTTCTTAATAAGTGCAACACTTTCCTTATTTGGAATAGTCACAATAAGTGCAACCAAGCTCAAAATGGTAAAAAAAGTTCAGCATTATTACAAATATGCCACCAAAAATAAAGAGGGGACCACAAATTTTTTGTTTGATCACTTGAATTACTCTACTTTATTGTGGTCCCAACTTTCTCTCTCTACATTCCTTGGTATTCCCCCACTTTCTCTATGTTGCACTTATTAAACAACGGAGGAAGTATATTTTCTTTTTTAATGTGTAGGTAGCAGGCCACATATAAAAACAAGCTATTATTTGTTGGAAGTAAAAAATCAGTTTTCTAGATGGTTCATCTTGTAATAAACATGTCTTTTACTCCATAGATTTTCCAAACTTCAGTCTCAATTTTTTTTCAAGAAGTTGGGAAACTTGCATAGTATCTATAAGAATGGGGGAACGAAAATAAAATTACATAACATGTTACTCCATAACTTATTATGTAACATGCATAATGACATACACTTCAACAAGAACGACATGAACTGTACAAATCCTGACATAAATTTCATGTCATTTTGTCATTTGAGTTTTTTTTTAAACAAAAGAATCGTCTGGTTTGTAGATTATTACACCACAAATTATGGTGTAACAGTTAAACCCACTTGTGATATGAGAAAGAAGCACACGTTCCTTGAAGTTTTTTTTCCAGATGCAAGATATAGATGGGAAATAAATATCCCAATTAAAAGAATCTGGCATATTATTTTTATTATGAAAGCTATCTATTTATCTTTTGTTTCTCATTTTATATCACAATAAGGGGTTAGCAAGACCCAATGTCGGGTCAAGTTGGAAACAAGATCCAGTTGGGATCGGTTTCGTAAAATTAAAATTGGAACTAGACCAAATAGATCGGTTCCTAAAAGTTTGATATTGGAACCGCCAACTATCGGATATGGTTTTGAGTATTAGATCGTTTTGATAATTCGTAACTAGCCTTATATGCAAATGATGTATGCGAAAATATGTAGAATATTAAATTAATTGCTACTACATCTTATAAATTAAAGATTTTTAAATTTTTAATCAGTTTATTCTACTAAATCATGGATTTTTAAATTTTTTTTAAAAAAAAACTTTTTTTTTAGCGGAAACTTTTTTCAAAAATTTAGTTGCAAGGGATGTAGCAGACTCACTGTTTTCTTTTTGTTGTGCCATTTTTTTCTTTTTATCTTTTTAATTAATAAGGTAGTTACATCTTTTTATTTTTATTTTTTTTCCTTTTTCTATTTTTTTGGGTCCCACCCCTATTGCCATTGAACTTGTTTTTTGAGTAACAAAATTTAATTGGAACCTATGTAAGTTTCGTTATCATGTCTAATTTTTCTTCCACAATATACTTAATTCCTCGGTTTTATTTATTTGTAATGTTTTTAACGTTTGCCAATAATGCGCCACTTTGAATCTGAACTATCTATACGTATGAATGTTTTAAGTAAAATCATTCATTGAGACAAATGTAAACACATTTTAGTGAAAACATTTGATTTTATACATTATTAGAAAAAAAAAGATGAAAAAAAACGGTCAAAGTAAATTATATGCATATGTAATGTTAGACTTCAATATCGATATCAATATATATATTATGAAAATGCGTGGGCAAGAATTGTAGCCTTCAACGTGTCACTCTATATCAAACCCAGATGTTGCACCACTTGGTCTCTGAAATGACATTTCCTGCCATATGTCACTTCATCTCATATGGTGATGTGTCGCTACTTCGAAATTGATATGACATCCCCCTTGAAGCTGATCTAAAAAATGTGCATATAGTAAGAGGTCTTGAACTCGTATCTTCTTGCTGTGTAAATGTCATGATCTTACCACCAATGACCAAACTATATCTCTTCAATTTCAATTATTGAGTGCTTAAGGCTTATGAAAATTTCATTAATGAATTACAAAACAACAGAACTATACAATCTACCATTATTATTAAAAAGTTGGGCAAGAAATGTAGGCCAACAATTGTCATTGTTGGTTAACCTACTTTTGTGGTAAATTGTGATTGAAAAATATCCAATTTTTTCAAATACATATAATCTCAAACTGCAAGCACATTTGTGATTTCAAGCTATATAAATAAATTAGTATTTCACATAATTCATAAATTTAATATCAAATTACATGCAATAATTTGGGACATCGCTCGGATCAACAATTAGTTAAATAGATAACAAAAAATTGAATGAAGTATTTTCCAAATTACACCCATTTAGGATCTGTTTTTTTGGACTGAACTGAACTGAACTTAATTTGTTTGAACTGAACTGAACTTTGTTTGTCCGAACTGAATTAAAAATGTGAGAGGAAACTAATCAAACTGAACAAAATTTTCCTGAATGGAACTGAATTGAATTTTCTATAATTCAATCCAAAAAAACAGAACCTTATACTCTCTGTATTAGTTTATCTTCTATATATGATACCTACTAAAAAGGTCTCTTAAGGATAAATTATCTTCCTAGGTAACCATTATATATTCCATTGAAGAGATAGATTAATTCTAGTGGTGTTAATTCTCATACTAAATTAACAAAGGTGTGTGGCACACTTACACACTTTTTCTAGATACAATCCAAATGGATAAGGAGGCCATGCTAAAGGGACCAGTAACTGAAGGTCCAGCAGTGGAAGTCGCGATCAAAATTTGAGTCGTGAAGAAACTCTCTCTGCAGAGAAGAGGAAAAACCTAAATATAAAGGCTTGACTGACTCGCGTGCAGTTCATCTTCTCCACAAATCTATCTCCACGCTCTTTTGAGAAATGACATAAACGGCAACTTTTTTCTAGGGCTGGCAATGGATCGGGTTGGGTCAAGATCAGGTTGGGTTGGTGGGTTAACGGGTTGAGAACCCCTTGACCCAACCCGACCTGTTAACTTAAACGGGTTGAGAATTACAACCCAGCCCAACCTTATGATAAATAGGTCAACCTTCAGGTCGACCCATTTAATTTTTTTTCGTGTTTTTTCTAGAAAATAAAAATAAAACGACAAGAGTATGTTACAAAGCAACAGTAGGCAGCAACTTAGCATTAAGACATTACATAACCATATGCTAGATATTTTTCAAAATCAACCCAACTGTTGTTTAAAATCAACACCATTACAACTCCATAATCAATTGTTCAACATTAACTGCAATGAGTTAGAATTTTTATTTTTTAACTTTCTATATGGGCTAGCCCAATTTTTTAGGGTTTTTAGGTTGTTTTCATAAATGGGTTAAACGGGTTAAAATCAGGTCGAGATTTTCAACCTGACCCAACCCATTTAATTAAACAGGTTGGGTCAGGTCGACCCATTTAATTAACGGGTTGAAAATTTCGACCCAACCCATTATTAATGGGTTGGGTTCGGGTAGGGTTGGCGGGTTGGGTAATATTGTGTCAGCTCTACTTTTTTCCAAGCTAACCACGTGGCGGCCTATTTTTTATTTATCCTAAAGGTTCTTTAGCGAAAGATTTATCATACAATCATTGCATTGCATTGCATTGCATTACATTACTTGGCAAAACAATTTTCTTCCAATATCGCAACTTTGAAAAGATAGGCGAAGTTTGGAAATACAATAGTATATGATTTACAATGATTCTATAGTATATAATCTCATTTTAATAAACCAACAACTTCTACTCTTAATAGGGGAAGAGATTGGCAGTATACAATACAATTATGAAGTAAGTATCTGAAATTTTATCATAAAATTAATTGTCAATATGTGATTTCACTCACTGGACTTGCGCAAATTATTCACTCGTCCGAGGATTATGAATGTTATCACAATCTGTTAAGAGTTGATGAAGTTGTGTTCCCCTTTTTCATTCATCATAAAATTATATTTATACAACCTAAAGGACAAAGTCCTACTCCAAGACAAACTAGGAATAATAATAGTCCTACATAAATAATATCCATAACATAGAGTCCTAACACTCCCCTTAAGTTGGAGCATGTAAATCACGAATGCCCAACTTGGACAACAAAAATTCAAACTGAGTCCTACCAAGAGCTTTAGTAAAAATGTCCGCCAACTGAAATTTGGAAGGAACATAAGAAGGAGTAACAAGCCCCTCAGTCACTGCATCACGAACAAAGTGACAATCAGCTTCAATATGTTTAGTGCGCTCATGAAAGACAGAATTCTTGGCTATATACAAAGCCGACTGACTATCACAATATAATCGCATCCCTGCAGGATGCTGAACTCCAAGATCACCTAATAATTATTTGAGCCATTTTAATTCACAAATTATAGCAGCCATAAAACGATATTCTGCTTCTGCAGAGGAACGAGATACTGTAGGCTGCTTCTTAGTCTTCCATGAAATTGGAGAATATCCTAACAGAACAAAGCAGCCACTCAGGGAACATCTAGTAATAGGACAACTAGCCCAATCAGAATCACACCACCCTTCTAGGCGGAGATCACTATCTGAACAAAATAAAATGTCCTGGCCTGGATTTTTCTTCAAATATCTGACAACTCTCAGAGTTGCCTCCCAATGCACTACTTTAGGTGCCTGCATAAACTGCGACAAAATATGAACAGAATATGCCAAATCAGGTCTAATAACAGCAAGATAAATCAATCTGCCCATCAAATGACGATACTGCTCTGCGTCGTCCATTAATGGACCATCAGCCAAAGCGAACTGATGATGCTGCACCATAGGAAAGTCTGCAGGTTAGGACCCAACAATCCACATTCAGAAATAATGTCCGTAGCATATTTCTGTTGACTCATAAATATTCCCTGAGGACCTCTGGCAACTTCCAAGCCTAGAAAATATTTCAGAACACCCAAATCTTTCATCTTAAAACATTTTCCAAGATAAGTCTTGAAGTTCAGCAAAGCTTTCTCGTCATTCCCTGCAATAATCATATCATCAACATAGATAAGCACATTCAGCCGAATTCTCTTCCTTGTCAAGGTGAACAAGGAATAATCGAAATACGACTGCTTAAAACCATAGGATTTTAGAGCAGTAGCTAATTTTGCAAACCAACATCTAGGTGCATGCTTTAAACCATACAAAAATTTGTTCATCCTGCACACCAGATTATTATGATTTTGGTTAAAACCAGGAGGAATCTTCATGTAGACTTCCTCTTCCAAATCACCATGAAGAAAAGCATTATGCACATCCATTTGATGAATTTCCCATTTTTTCACAGCAGCAATAGCAAGGAAAGTACGAACCGTCTTCATTTTTGCCACAGGAGCAAAAGTTTCATTATAGTCAATACCCTCTACCTGATGATGGCCAAATATGACCAATCTAGCTTTCAAACGCTGCAACTTTCCCTGCTCATCATATTTTTCCGTATACACCCACTTACTTCCCAACGCCTTCTTGCCTGGAGGTAAGGGTTGCAATTCCCAAGTGCATTGATCTTCCAAAGCTTTAATTTATGTAGCCATGGCCTTGCGCCATCCTTCATGTTTTATAGCCTCCTTAAAAGATTTAGGAGGGTTCCCTGTAGTAATAGCAGCTAGATATCTGCGATGTTTGTCAGAAAACTTTTCACAACTAACATAATGTGTAATAGGATAGGGAGTACGTACCTGAGGATTTTGATGATGCAGATGGCAGAGCGGATGGACTTTTCTTTTTTACCACAGTATGAGTCACATAATCCTACAATTTTTTAGAAGGAATTTTGGTACGTTTCCCTCTGCCTAGACCGTCATTCTCATCCTCCACACTCCCTCCAGGACCCACCGGGGCCTCCCTCACACTCCCAACCCCCTCAGGGGTTGCATCATCTACACGCCCAGCACTTGCTGGAGCCTCGGGCACACGACCAGCACCCTCGGGTGCCTCGTCTTCACGGCCAGCAAACCCGGTGGCTCAGCCACACACCCAGCCGCGCCATGTTCCCCTTCAACTCCCACGGGAACCGCAACACTAGTGATATCAATATCATTATCACAAAATTCCATAGTAACTTCCAAGCCATCCACAGGAACATCACACGAGGTTTCAGAGGAAGCAAAAGGAAATTTATGTTCAACAAATTTCACATCTTTGGAGACAAAATATTGTTTGGTTTCTAAGTGAAATAATTTCCATCCTTTTTGGGTGAAAGAATAGTCAACAAAAACACATCTTCTACTCCTACTAGCAAATTTATCCCCACCATGATTTAAATTATATGCATAACACAAGCATCCAAAAATCCTTAGATCTGTCATAGCAGGTGGTTTCCTAAACAAGCACTCATATGGAGTTTTATAATCAAGGACAGCAGAAGGGGTACGGTTTATTAAATGGCAAGCAGCTTGAACACAATCACCCCAAAATTTTAAAGGAAGATGAGCTTGAGATCGCAAAGCACGTGCTACATTCAAAATATGTCTGTGTTTCCTTTCTACCCGACCATTTTGTTGTGGAGTTTTAACACACGAAGTTTCAAAGATGATCCCTTGTTTCACAAAATATGGTTTAAGACAATTAAACTTTGTGCCATTGTCACTCCTAACACGTTTAATTGTCTGATTAAATTGTCTGTCAATCAATGCAATAAAATTCAGGAACATAATTTCAACTTCAACTTTATTATATAATAAATAGGTCCAAACAGTACGGGAAAAATCATCTACTATTGTTTAAAAATATGAAGCACCACAACTAGATTTTGTTCGATATGGGCCCCATAAATCACAATGAACTAACTCAAATATTCGACTAGCTCTACTATCACTCCTAGGATAACTAGTTTTGGGTTGATGGGCACGAAAACCGACATCACAACCATCTATATTGCAACTATGACTAGTACTACTAACACAGGGTAAAGCACGCGGAACCTTTTCCCAAGGACGACCCATCCGTTTATGCCACAAATCCATGGATGATTCTCCATCCACAACCATGATCTTCGCCTTAGGGACACCCCGAAAAAAGAAAAGTCCATCTTTATGCTCACTCGCTCCAATCAATGTCTTCGTCCTGCTGTCCTGTATTACACATAAAGTTTTAGTTAACTGAACGTGGCAATTTTTTGAGTCTAATAACTGCGGAATTGAAATTAGACTACAATCAAGATTGGGAACAAATAAAACATTCGTAAGTTTTAAAATTGCCATGAAGCACGACATGTCCCTCATACGTAGCATCTGCTGAACTACCATATGGCAAACCAACAGGGCATCTGTCACAGGATTTTTTTCAATTTCCCCCTTTTCGTACTTATGGCACCTAGACCACGTCTAGACCAGCCCACGCACACGCTTATATTATTTATCTGGAATAATGCAAGTAAGAACAAGAACGCACAATGCACACAACAGTACTTTTATTACTTTAGAACAATCTCGCATACAAGGCTATAATGCCCAAATCAAATGCCCCAAAATGACTAAGGCAATTCTCTATTTATAGTGCAAGATAAGTGACTAAAACCCAGCCACATAAGCAGATAACTACCCACTACTTGGTAACTACCCACTATCTTTGTAACTTCCCCTTAAATCTAGGAGAGTGCCTCTCTCACACTCCTAGTAACCGCTCCTTATTTTTAGGAGATCATGGGGCAGCAATGGTGGTTAATAAATAACCACCCACTACTCCAAATAACTTCCAATAACCGCCCCTTAATTCAAGGGATAACCGCCCCTTAAATTAAGGAAGTAACCGCCAGCACTACCCAAGCTTTCGTAACCGCCATTACCCACACTTGTAGTAACTACCAGGCGGTTACCAAGCATGGTAACCGCTGCCCATGATCCCACCACGTGGCAACCATGCAGCCGCTTGGCATGAAACTTCATCTCGTCGGCCTGCTGGGCAGCCCCAGCACCACCAACTGCCGCGCCACCTCACCGGACCCGTCAGGACCAGCTTTGGGCTTGCTAACCGGGGGTGCGTTACCTTCCGAGGCCTTAGAATAAAGCTGTAAAAAACCTCCCCCACCAAAAGAGCCTGACGTCCTCGGCAGGCCATTGAAATACTAGTCGATAACATCTTGGTTCTCCCAAAGTGTTTCGGCTCGCTCCCAAGTGGCCTCCGATTTCGATTTTCCTTTCCAAAGGACGAGGTACTCACGATGAAAGTTCTTCTTTCCTTGGCCTATGGCTCTATGGTCCACTATCCTCTTGATAGCCTGACCAATCTCCTTGTTCACTGTAGGAGGAGCCCTCTTGACCAAGGGGTGTACATTCAACAAGTCGGGATTAAAGGGCTTCAAGTAACTCACATGGAAGGTGGGGTGAACCTTAATCCGTTCCGGTAACTCCAAGCGATAGGCTACATTGCCTACCTTGGTCATTACTCTGAATGGTCCATCATACGGAGGAATCAATCCTCGATGGCGGTTCTTTCCACATATTTTCTTCCATAGCTGTGGAGTTAGCTTAAGCATCACCCGGTCTCCCACTTTAAATTCAAGTGGTCGACGTCCTTTATCCGCATGTTTCTTCATACGGCGCTGAGCCTTCACGAGGCTATCCTTCGCCTCATCCATCATCTCCTGTCTATTGCGAGCAAAATGATACGCGGCAGGACACTTCCCACCCGTCTTTTGCTTCACCAATTTCGCAGGAGTTAATGGTTGCCATCCCATGGCCAACTCGAACGGACTGAATCCTATTGCACTACTCTGATGTACATTGTAACAAAATTGGGTTGTCTCAAGCAGCGTCGTCCAATTTCGTTGCGAAGTACTCACGTAGTGCCTTAGGTATTCCTCAAGCAAGGCGTTAATACGCTCCATCTGCCCATCCGTTTGAGGGTGGTTCGCCGTTGAAAACTTCAACTGCGAACCCATTTGGTTAAACAACTGTAACCAAAAATGCCCCGTAAATCGAGTATCGCGATCACTGATTATATCCTGGGGAAGACCAAAATACTTGACCACGTTCCTAAAGAATAGCTCCGCGGCTTTCTCAGCCGTGCATGCATCCGGAGCAGCACAAAATACTACGTATTTTATCAACCGATCCACCACCACTAGGACCGATTGTAGCCCATCAACCTTGGGCAACCCCAATATAAAGTCCATAGAGACCGACTGCCACGGTCGCTCAGGGACTGGTAGGGGTTGAAGCAAACCGGCTTCTTTCTTTCGTTCCAACTTATCCTATTGGTAAACGAGACATGATTTCACATATACCTTGACATCCTGACTCATTTTTGGCCAAAAATAGTCACGGGAAAGCAATGCTAGCGTTCTTTCCCTTCCTGGATGTCCCGCCCACCTGGCGTCATGCACCTCGTGCATCAACTCATATCGAAGCATGCCCGTGGGAATGTATAGCCTACTGCCCTTGGCATAGACTAAACCATTCTCCACCCAGAATCGCCTCGTGATTCCGGCTTCGATCTTTTCCTTGAGTTTCTCACAAGGCTTGTCACCTACAACGGAAGCCCTCACTTTCTCCGTGAAGTCTGCTTCTACCGTTGTCAAAGCGGTGACCAACTCATGGCACCTACGACTAAGAGCATCGGGAACCGCATTATGCCGACCGGGCTTATGCTCCCACTCAAAGTCATATTCTCCCAAAAACTCCTGCCATCTGGCTTGTTTTGGGGAGAGTTTCGGTTGCGTCTTGAAGTATGTGTTAGCGCCATTATCCGTCTTAACAACAAACTTTGGCCCGAGAAGATACACTCTCCACACCCTAAGAGAATGCACCACAACAAGCATTTCTTTTTCATGGGTGGTGTATCCCTGCTCAGCGCCCTTGAGCTTACGGCTCTCAAACGCAACGGGGTGTCCCTCTTGGATCAAAACCCCACCAATTGCACGGTCCGAGGCATAAGTATGCACCTCAAAAGGCCTATCAAAAACGGGCAACTTCAAGACAGGTTCGCTAGCGATTGCCTGCTTGATGTCCCTAAACGCAGCACCGCACTCATCCGTTCAGTCCCACCCTTGCTCTTTCTTCAGCAGGTCGGTCAGCGGAGCGACCTTCTTAGCATAGCCAATAATGAACTTACGATAGTAGTTCGCTAAGCCTAAGAATGATCTTAAGTAGGGCACGTTTTTAAGGGGCAACCAGTCATGGATGGCTTTCACTTTTCGTTCATCCATCCTAACTTGTCCCTTAGCGATCTTATGTCCTAAGAACATGATTTCCTTTTGGGCAAATTCACACTTTTCCTTTTTGACAAAGAGTTTATACTCTCTAAGTCGACGGAACACCAATTGCAAATGGTTAAGATGCTCATCAAGAGTTTTGCTATAAATCACAATGTCATCAAGATACACAACAACAAACTGATCTAGAAATTCATAAAGAACATCATTCATGAGATTACAAAAGGTGGCCGGAGCATTAGTAAGCCCAAACGGCATAACTAGAAACTCAAATGAACCATAACGAGTAACACACGTCGTCTTGGCTTCATCCCCTTTTGAAATCCTCACTTACCAGTATCCTGAACGCAAATCCAACTTGGTAAACCAAGTAGCTTGTGCCAACCGATCAAACAAGTCATCAGCCCTTGGGATCGGGTACTTGTTCTTGATCGTCACCTTATTCAGCGCCCTGTAATCAATACACATTCGTAAAGATCCGTCGGATTTCCTCTGATATAAAACGGGGGCACCAAAGGGAGCTTTAGAGGGTTGAATGAAACCTACCTTAAGAAGGTCGTTCAACTGAGTCCTCAATTCCGCAAGCTCTCCCGGACTCATCCGGTACGGAGCACTAGCCGGGGCCTTTGCGCCTGGCTCTAGATCGATCTTGTGATCAATAGCGCGCCTTGGTGGGAGACATTTCGGAAGTTCTGGTGGCATCACGTCCTTGAACTCCGCAAGGACTCCAAGCAACGTCCGGGCACCTCGACATAATTGTCGGGGTGATCTCCACCGGCGGCGAAGGAACGTAGGCTCGCCCTTGGCGACCTTGCTCCTCACCTGCAAGGTGGAACAGAACTCCAAGTTCTTTCCAAGGTCGTGAGCCACATGATTCTTGGAGGAAGGAACAGCAACGCCCTTGATAAAACAAGGGTTTCCTTCATCCCCAATCAATATCCCACCCAAGTGGGGCATCACCGAAACCTTTGCCTTGCGAATGAACTCATTCCCCAGGATGAGTTCGAAATCATCAAGTGTGACAGCCAGCAAGTCACACTTTCCTTCCCAATTGCCTACTTGCATATCGGCACCGCGCACACTCCCTTTTGCCACACGGGCCTCGGAGTTCACGGCTTTCATCCGATTAGCAGAGCTAGTCAATGGAAGGTCAAACTTTTGAGCCGTCTCAGCACTCACAAAGTTGTGGGTGGCCCCTGTATCAATCATTGCCTTGATAGGGTGCCCATTGACGCGCACATCCACATATAGGAGGCCCCCATATGGATTAGAGGATGTCGCCCTAGCGGCATTCAACAAGCGCAATGGATTGACGCGGATTGGAGTCTCATCCTCCGAATCCTCCACAGGTTCCTCGGCCATTAAGGCCCCCAACTTTCCCTTCTTGGGACAGTTTCGGGCGTAGTGCGGTCCACCGCACTCATAACACCCGCCATTTCTTGGCTTAACACCTGCACCATCATTAGACGAAACAGCTTTATCTTTACCCTTAAACTTTTTGTTCTTACCTTGGTTCTTACCCTTGTCCTTGCCTTTTCCGGAGTTTTCCCAATGCTTACGCTTGCTACTCGGTCCCGAAGAGGCAGTGATGTTGGTAGCACCTGGCTTAAAATCAACAAGAGCGTCAGCAGCGGCAAAGGCCGCGGATAAAGTCTTAATGTTTTGCCTACGCGATTCAGTTTGCGCCCAAGTCTTTAAACCAGAAATGAAATTAAACAGCTTATCTTCCTCCGACATGTCCTTGATGTCGAGCATCAACGAACTAAACTCCTTCACATAGTCGCGGACGGAACCAGATTGTTGAAGCCCCTTCAATGCCTCACGAGCATGCCACGAGGCGTTGTTGGGAAGAAATTGGGCCTTGATTTCCTTCTTCATTACTCCCCAATCCACAATAGGATCCCTTCCGGCCACGCTATCAAGTTCCACACGAGACCGCCACCACAGCTTGGCGTCTCCCGATAGATACACAGCCGCAACCGAGACCTTGTCACGATCGCCGACGTGAGCAACTTTAAAGTATTGCTCAATGTCCCACAAGAAGTTTTCGAGATCCTTGGCACTTCGATCTCCCGAAAAAGCTTTCGGATCTGGAATCTTGAGTTTAAAAGATTCGCCTCTCCTCTTCCGAAGACCAAAATGTGTCAACAATTTCTTGGCACTTCAAGTAAGGGTTTACCTTGAACTTTGCATGATAGTTAGTTGCAATCCATGAGCATGAAATCTTTCTCACCCTTGACAGCCTACCACAATTATGATTTGGGATATGAGTCTATACAGTGAATGTCCCTTTCTCTCTTTCCAGTGAAGCCCAAATTTACCATGGACACCCCTTGTCCTTGGCTTTGCATGATGCACCTATCCTGCTCTTATCATTCCTTTTGTAATCAACATCCCTTCCAATGCTCACATAGTAGTTGGTAACTGCTTTCCTAAACTCCATTGCATCTTCAAATTGCTGACCAAGAAAGAATGGAGACTTTGATTCAGAGCTACCTAACTGCAGCTTGTTTGCCTGTGCACTTAATCTAGGTTTCTTGACCTTCTTCGGAGGTGGTAACAAATAACCACAATCATCCTCCTCATCTGAGTTGGGTGGAGACTCCAAATTAGATGAATCATCTTCATATTCACTGCAGCTTCCTAAGTTGTTGTCACCAAACCTATGAGCTACCCTATCCAGTGATTGCAACTCCTTTATGTACTCTTAACTCAGTTTTAGCAGCTTCTTTTAACCTTTGCCTAGCATCAACAACTTTGCAATCCTCATTGTCACTACCCTCCTCATCATAATCTACCTCCTCAACTGACCTAATTATATTTTCAACTAACTCAATTTCCTTACCTAAGTTATTAATATTTTCAACCGCATCTACCTCCTCACATATAGTCACATTAGCATTAGTTTCATCCAAACAAAAAGATTGTAACTCATTGTTGCAGGCTACATTATTGCTCTCGAACTGAATAACAACACTAATCTCATCATCTAAATGTTCAATGAACAAATCAATCATCTTTTATTTCTGCAACATACTATAAGGAACATTGTCAAAGTAGTGTAATCATAACCTAAATACCTAACTCCATTTTCTAACTTCTTCAGAGGATCACAATAATGTAGTTTGCTTACATTCATATAACCAAGAGAACTAATAAGGTCTTTCAAATACTTGCCATCAAAATCTAATGGCAAGTCATTGAATATCTTCACTTCACCCCCAATGTATGAGAACTGAGGAGTCTGCACCCACTTTCCACCATGGTGCACAACAATACATGGTGGGATATCCAAATTCATATCTACAACACATGAAATAAAATAAGTGATATTAGTTAACTATGTTTGAAGTAGGAGCCTGTAGTTGATATTAAAGACAAATAAATACAAAAGACTGAGCATTTGCAAAAGAAAGCAAAATACTTCAATTCTTCCTAATATTAGCCAAATTACAAATAATTTAATATAAACATAAGTCTTATGCACAAACATCAATCACTTAATTCATGATTTCACGTTTTTTCATTCAAATATTAACTAATCATAATCTTCTTCCATAACAGCTAACTGATGTAAGAAAACAAGTTACAAAAGGGAAATAAATTTGAATTTCATAACATGCATCTTTTCAAAAACCCATTAACTACCCCTTCCCCTGTTATACTAATGTCAACCATTATTAGGGCAATGTCAAGCACAAATTTTACCATAGAACAAAAAACGAAAATCAGTAGCAACAATTAGTATTTGATTAACAATAAACTAGCAACAAAAACAAAGAATTATGAAGAAAAAAATTCAGCCTTTTAAAAAAATCATGAACCAAACCCTAAAGCCCCACGATAGACATTCACAGAAACAATAATTCGAGTAAAAATCGAATGGATCATGAAATCTAGATAACTTACCTTAATTATAATCATAAAAATGAAGTAAATTCTCTTTGAATTGCCGAAATAAGTTTTGCAAGGGAAGTTGACGTAGGAAGGTTACGGAGAAGTTCACTACTACATATTGTGGTCTTAGGTAACACTAAAAACCATTACCAAATGGACACAATTTGTTACAATAGGTCTATTGTAACACTAATTCATGTGTTACATCCGCTGGCGTAACAATAGGTCTTTTGTAACGCCAGGGTATCTATTGTTACGCTGGCTAACATCTTTTGTGATGACAATTGCTACTTAAAAGAAGTTGTTACTAAAGTGAAATTTTTGTTACAATAGAGTGCAATTGTAACACAAAAACAATTGTAACACTCTCAAGATAATGCAATGGCTATTTATTACTTGCGTAACACCATATTTTTATTGGTGAAATTGGTAATACTTCAATTGTTTTCATATATTTTGGAATGAATATTGTAGCACCGGTAGTCAAATTTTTCAATACATATATTATTTATTGGAAATAAAAAAATGAATACGGACAATTAAAAGATGTATAAATCAAACAATACAATATATTTAGGAAAATTGGATTCTAATAATCCAACCTTTAAGCGGTCTTCTTAAAAACGATCTCCACTTATAAGATATTTTTGAACAATCCAACCTTTTGATGTTATCTTCCCATAGTGGTCCGGCGCCTGTTGTGGCCGGTATAACAGTCAAATGTGACACGTGTCACACTATAATTGGTCGACCCATTTTCTCCCTCCTTTACCTCTTTTCCTCCACAACCACCACCACCTAGCCACCCCCCTACCCTCACCCCAACCCCACCCCCCTGCGGCCCCCACCCCCACCCCCCACCCTAAGCCCCTGCAGCCCCACCCCCCATCCCGGCCCCCCCCCCCCCCCCCCCCCACCCTAAGCCCCCCCCACCCCACCCCCCCCGCCCGAGCCGCGCAGAACCCACCCCACCCCAATTCGATGCATCCCCACCCCACCCCCAACCCGTTGCGCCCCACCCCACCCCCACCCTTTGACCCACGGCAACCCACCCCCACCCTGACCCCAATTCCGCCGCAGCCCCCCACCCTACCCCGCCGCCCGTAGAGTCCCACCCCACCCCCATAGCAAACCCCCCGAAATCCCCCCACCCATCGCATGTAGAAAACCCCCGCCACCCCTCCCCTTCGCCTCATACCCCGTCGCGCCTCCCCCCCTCTCCTATCCCTTCGTCTCTTTCCACCCCAGTCACCCCTCCCCATCCCCTTCGCCCTCTCGTATTTTAAATACGACCACCGCCACCACTATTAACGACGAACGCGATTCGAAGAGAGTGAGAGAAAGAGGAGAGATATAGGAGGAAGAGAGAAGCGGCGACAAAGAGAGAGAGGGGGGTGGGGGCTGGTGGTGGCCGGGGGCCTTGTGGGCTGCGGCGTGGGTCGGGTGGCTACGGCGGGGCCAGTGGAAGGGGAAGGGGTGGGTCAAACTAGATAGGGAGGTGAAGGGGATGAGAGAGAAATGAGTAGGAGGAGGGAAAAAATTACCTGAAGTTCAGGTCACAAGTCACCAGGGACCGTTATCAGCAAAAGGTTGGATTGTTCAAAAATATCTTATAAGTGAGATTGTTTTAAGAAGACTGTCTAAAGGTTGGATTATTAAAATCCAATTTTCCATATATTTATCCATAATAAGAGGAATACATAAATTTCCAATAAAGATATATTAAAACTAGTACCATTGAGTATGTACATACATCTTGCATAGCAAATCTCTAAGGTTTAGAAACTCCAAAAGTTGCTAACTCTAGTTTAAACAAATGCTGATAAAATTAATTAAACAAATTAAACAATTGAAATATGCATAGAGGTTGGATTGGTCGTTATCATTCATCATTTGGTCTGTTTTCTTCATTAGCGTGGACATTGTTCCCCTACAAAGTCATAAATGGCATATCAATGCATATACAAACATAAAACAATAAAATATACACACACTCATATTAAATCAGCTAAAAATCATACATAAATACATCTTAATACTATTTATAATGCAATTGAATTACTTTTGATGGGAAAAATAGAAATATTTTACATAGGCGCAAAGAAAAGGATAATGATGTATGCTAATTTTCACGGGAAAAAAACAAAATAATGGCAAACCTTAAAAGCATTCCGCCATCTCTATTTTACTTGTGGGAGAGTCATCCCTTATTGTCTGGTGCTTCAGTCTGAAAGATAACTCTGATTATATAAACAACATTACGATGAGTAAATCTGATGAACGAATCTAGACATATCAATTATATCACTAACTGAGGTATAGAGCATACACTACTTTAAAATATAAAGGTGTTGTGAATGCAAACTCACCATTAATAACCTTCATGGTGAAACACTAACGGCCCGTTTGGTAGTTGGTTATAAGGCTCCGTTTGGTAGGGTGTAAAATATTTTCCATGAAAATGACTTTTCCTTTTCCTCTCATTTTCCGTTGTTTGGTTTGGTAAGGGGTGTAAAATAAGTTTTCCATCAAGGGAGCTCTAGATGAAAATCATTTTCCTTTAAAAAAGAAGGGAAAACACATTTTCCTCCCTCTTCCTTAGCAAACCTTTTACTCTCCTCTTATCCATCCTCTCCCTTCCCCTCCCATTTTTCTCTTTGCTATAACTTATTTTACATTGAACCAAACAAAGGAAAATTAGCTTTGCATTTGAATTTTCCATTGTAAAATGTTTTACATGAAAAATCATTTTACATTGAAAATGTTTTACATCCAACCAAACGGAGCCTAAATGGTGGTAATGAGAATGAATTTGTATGTAAATTTGTGAAGAAGATCATTGTTCATTCCCATGGTAATGCTAATTTATGGTAAAGTGTCTATTTTTCTTCTTAAATTTTCATTCCCATCCAATACCACCTTGTAGTTGGTAATGGGTGGTAATGAAAATTGCTTCCCCTTGGAGACAAAAACACAAGCTTTAGGAGTGAGGTTGCTTCCCCATGGAGAAAAGAACACAAACTTTGGGGTTGAAATTGTCTCCCTATGGAGATCTTAAGGGTGCTTCCCTTGTAACATTACACTTAAAATGCATTCCTATTACCACCATTTATTACCAACTACCAAACGGGCCGTAAAAGTTCAGGGTTACCTTGATCATCTCATATACTTTTTCCTACAGTGTTATCAAGATCAAAATTCTCATGTGGAGTTGAAAATGAGTCTATTAGTGACAAAGATATTATGAATCAAGATGCGGTAAGTAAAACATCTAGTAAGTAGAACCAAGACAACTGTAAAAAAGGAACTACACTAGCTCAACCTATGTATGGGTTTGTCTACTTGTAGTAGTTTGAGACAAGTAGTGGCAACAATGATTCTACTATGATATGCCTTCTAGTCAATAAGGGTCGTGTACATGTTTTCTATCTAGTATCGATCTATTATCAAAAGGCAGTAGCAACTCATAGTTTTGAAGCAACATACTCAAAAGGCAGATAGGAAATTCATAAGATCAAGGCTATATTATATTTTGAACATTAGTCATAAGAAAGCACTTAGAATGTACAACTCCCAAAAACGTTAAGTTCACATTATATACTCACAAACAATTGAGGAAACTTATTTCTAATTTCTCAAATATCATAGTTGACAAAATCCTTTTCAAACCTAAACAAGAAGCAAAGAGATAGACATGGGAGTACCTGAATCTTGCCATATGCTAGAAGACAGCTATCAACACTTGCCGACTTGCTACAATTTGTCTCTGATTACAAACATTGTAAGTTCACACTGATTACACAAGCCCTGACACAATTACAACTTTGACAACAATTTCTCACATATAATTAATTATATAAATCCAAAACGAAAGAGTATAGATAGAGCAAAAAATGGGAGTACTTGAATGTTTCCTTCTGCAACTATAAGATAAGCATGGACATTCTCCTGACTTTCCTTAATCCCACCTCTCAAATAAGAGCTTTTGGAAACAATCAAGAGTACACAATTGACAATACATTTCAATGACCCAAACAGAAAAATCATTAGATATTTAAAACCTAAAATTCCTTAAATATTGAAGTAATTGCATAATTCATCTAATAAAATTATAAGAAATTGTCCACGCTTCATTACAAGTAATTGAAACAAATTACACAGAACAACAACAATTAAAAATTCATACTACTGAAATCGAAAAAATTGAAGACTAAAAAATTCTAGGGAAAAAAGAGATTAACTGAAACGCAAAAATTAAAATTAATATTATCGAAATGCAAAAATTATAAGGAAGAAAGACATTAACTGATGCGAGCAAAGAAATTAACTGAAATGCAAAAAATTAAAATTTTAATTCAAGAAAAGAATGTACCTGAGAGGGAGAGGCTTATAGGGAAGAAAGAGAAAATGAGAGTCAGAGCTGCGAGAAGAGAAGTGTTGAATCTTGGAGTTGTTGAAGATGTTTGTAGCATCGCTGAGTATTGGAGCAAAGAGGAGAAAGGGGGAACAAGGCACCAAACATTAGAGCACCATTAATGATGAATGAAAAAAAAAAAACATCCCACCCTCTTTCTAACTTTCTCTCTCTAAAAAATTACATCCTACAATCTTTTCCCACTTTATTCTTAACAATGAACCAAAAAAAAAAAGATCATCCTAACTAATTTTTCCTCTCTCTATTACTTTTGGACCCCACCCAACTACTTTTTCTCTCTCATCACCCAACCACCATTATACAATATTTGTATTATTTAATTTTTAATGATATGAAATATTCATTATTAAGTGTGTTTATATTATTAATTAAATAAATTAATATTTTTAATATTATAATTATCATTTTAATAATTAAGTTGATGATATGAAAGGTTGGCATTTTCAGATGGAGATTCATGGTAAAGGTTATCATATTGAGGAGAATAATATTGAGAATTTTCACCCCTTTGATTCGTAATTATTTGAGAGGGTTGGCGATAATTTGACTGATTTTGAGAGGGTTGACGATAATTTGAGTTATTTTGAGAGGTATTTGAGCGATTTTGTTGCCTAGGCATTTGGTTTTTTGAGCGGTTTTGGGGTTGGTTTCTTATATAATTAGGATTATTAGGCTCCATAATTATAAGAATTTTAAAATAAAAGCGCAATAGAAGAAGAGTTAAAGAAATAAATTAGAAGAAGTAGAAGAAATTAGTGAAGGAAGATGGAGAAAATTAAGTGTCCAAAATATAGCAAAATGGGTCTCTATTTATAGAGCTCGAAAAAATAAAGCCGTTGCTATTTTTTTTTTTTGTATTTTTTAAAATATAACCGTTGCAAAATTTACAACGGTTATATTTTTATGCCCAATAGGAAGTTGCCATATGGAAAGGGCGACAAATGTCGCGCGCCTATTCGTTTGGCGTGTCAGCGCGTCAGCGCTGACAAAGGTAATTTTTTTTGCCTTTCCAACAGCCAAAACGCAGCGTTTTGACTGCTGGAGAGGCAAAAAAAATTAAAAAATGTCGGATCAGGCAGTGGGTTCCACTCCCACGCCTGATCATGCTTTCAATCGTGGGATACAAATTTTTTTGCCAATCAACCAACAATCTTATTCTCAATCACCACTAAGGGAGCCCATTTAAGATCAAGCACATAATCTTTCTTTTTTTTTCACCATTAAGGATGCTCTTAGGGTTAGTAACTTAGTATTGGAGAAGGGAACGAAAATTTCATCTGTGTTGTGAAAAAATGTAGATAGAGAAGTTATAGATAGAAATATATCAGAGAGTGTATTGTATTCGTATTGATATAAAAACTGATTTCTTACACCGGTATTTATAAGCAAAAATTCTACTGTTTACAATTACAGATTCAACATTTTCTGCGCCGGATGAAAACTTTTCCTAACATGCATTAAATGCATGTCAGGACATTCATCACACTTAAACAGTGGAATTTGCCATTCCACTGTTTCTCAACACTCCCCCTTGAATGTCCATTGATAACTCATAATAGACGTTGTCTCATAAGAACCTTGTTAGGAAAAATCCTGTGGGAAAAATCCATAACTAGGGAAAAAAAGTACAACAATTATGTATCCTTATATGCTTAAAATTAACTGCCTCATTAAAAACCTTGTCAGGAAAAACCAAGTGGGATAAAAACCTGATCGAAGGGAAAAAGAGTGCAGTGCATATAATACTCCCCCTGAATTTAGCATACATCACGAAGATGACGCATTCCAATTTTTCGGACTAATTCTTCAAATTTCTTCGCCGGAAGGATTTGGTGAATAAATCTGCAAGATTCTCACATGATTGGATTTGTTGGATGTTTATCGTCCCTTCCTTTTGGAGGTCATGAGTGAAGAAGAGCTTTGGTGATAAATGTTTAGTTTTGTCTCCTTTGATGTACCCTTCGCTTACTTGGGTGATACATGCAGTATTGTCTTCGTAGATGATAGTTGGATTTGTTGTTATTGTTTCCATCCCACATTCTTCTTGGATATTCTTGATCATTGATCTTCGCCATACACATTCCCTTCCAGCTTCATAAAGAGCAATTAATTCTGCATGATTTGATGATGTGGCTGTCAAAGTCTGCTTCGTGGATTTCCAGTACATTGCAGTACCTCCATAAGTGAATAGATACTCGGATTGAGACTTAGCCTTTTGTGGATCTGATAGGTACCCAGCATCTGCATATCCAATGAGTGACGCATTTGGTTTTAACTGGTAGAGTAATCCAAGATCTTGTGATCCTCGAAGATAGCGTAACAAGTGTCTGATTCCATTCCAATGTCTCTTCGTTGGTGCATTGATGTATCTAGCTAACAAGTTTACTGAAAAAGCTATGTCAGGTCGAGTATTGTTAGCCAAGTACATTAAGGCACCAATCGCACTTAAATATGGTACTTCAGGACCAAGAATTTCTTCATTTTCTTCTCGTGGTCTGAATGGATCATCTTTCACATTCAGAGAACGCACTATCATTGGAGAACTTATTGGGTGGGCTTTGTCCATGAAAAAACGTCTCAGATTTTTTTCTGTATAGTTTGATTGATGGACAAAAATCTCATTTCTCAAATGTTCTATTTGCAAGCCAAGGAAAAATTTTGTCCTCCCGAGATCTTTCATCTCAAATTCTTTCATCAAGTACTTTGCAGTTACTTCGAGTTCTCTGGGAGTTCCAATAATATTCAAATCATCGACATAAACAGCAATGATGGCGAATCCTGATTTGGATCGCTTTATGAAAACACAAGGACTGATTTGATTATTTTTGAATCCTTCTTTCAATAGGTATTCACTAAGACGATTATACCACATTCTTCCAGATTGTTTTAACCCATAGAGTGACTTTTTCAATTTTATTGAAAACATCTCTTTGGCATGTGATTTTCTGGTAGTTTTAGTCCATCAAGGACTTTCATATAAATATCTGTGTCAAGTGACCCATATAAGTATGCAGTCACTACATCCATTAACCTCATTTGCAATCCTTTTAAAACTGATAAGCTTACCAGAAATCTTAGTATAGTTGCATCAACTACTGGAGAATATGTCTCATCATAATCAATCCCTGGCATTTGCGAGAAGCCTTGGGCTACTAGCCTTGCCTTATATCTAGTAACTTCATTTTTCTCATTTCGTTTTCTCACGAATACCCATTTGTACCCAACTGGTTTTACACCTTTTGGTATTTGGGTTATTTGTCCGAATACCTCACGTTTTTCAAGTGATTTCAATTCTGCTTGAATTGCTTCTTTCCATTTTGGCCAATCTTTTCTGCGGCGACATTCATCTACTGTATTTGGTTCTATATCATTTTCATCGTATGTCATTTCAACCGCTATGGAGTAAGCAAAGATTTCATTCAAGACAACATCTTTTCGATTCCATTGTTTCTTTGTAGAAACATAATTAATTGAAGTTTCATTGTTGTCTATGCTTTCATGTTCATGTTCTTCTAGAGCATGCTTATCTTCATTTTTGTTTTCATCATGAATTTCATCATGCTCCTTTGGAGGATTTATATTAATTTCGTTCGCTTTTTCGTTCGTTGTTTCTCCTTGCTTTTTCATTTTTCTCGGTTTCGAGTCTTTAGAACCGGGTGGTCAACCACGTTTTCGACGTGCTATTGACTCATCTTCAATGGCCATATTGTCACTAGAAATTTTAATTCGTGCAGGGGCATTCTCAGCATGCACATGTGACTTTGTCACTTTCATAGTATCTGTGAATGCATCAGGTAATTGGTTTGCAATACTTTGCAAATGAACAATTTTCTTGACTTCTTGTTCACATGAATTTGTTCTTGGGTCCATAAAAGACATTTGCGATGCGTTCCATGTAATTTCTGTTTTTATATTTTGTGGGTCCACTTTCTATTCCCCTAAGGATGGGAATACTGACTCATTAAAATGACAGTCAGCAAATCGAGCCGTATATAAATCACCAGTTGTTGGCTCTAAATATTTGATAATTGATGGAGATTCAAATTCAACATATATTCCCATCCTTCTTTGTGGACCCATTTTAGTACGTTGGGGGGGAGCAATAGGTACATGTACAGCGCACCCAAAAATTTTCAAATGTGAGACATTCGGTTCTCGACCTGATACTAATTGTAATGGTGAGAATTTATGATAGGCTGTCGGCCTTAATCTTATCAATGATGTTGCATGTAATATAGCATGACCCCAAGCAGAAGAGGGCAATTTTGATCTCATTATTAATGGTCTTGCAATTAATTGCAGTCTCTTGATTAATGATTCAGCAAGACCATTTTGTGTATGTACATGAGGCACAGGGTGCTCTACAACAATCCCAATAGACATGCAGTAATCATTAAAGGTTTGGGATGTAAATTCCCCAGCATTGTCTAATCTTATCCTCTTTATTGTATGATCTGGGAATTGAGTTCTTAATCGAATTATTTGAGCCAGAAGTTTTGCAAATGCAACATTTCTACTTGACAAAAGGCTCACATGTGACCATCGAGTAGATGCATCAATTAATACCATGAAATAGCGGAATGGTCCGCATGCGGGGTGAATATGCCCACAAATATCTCCCTGTATTCTTTCTAAAAACATTGGAGATTCAGTGGCAATCTTATTTACAGATGGTCTAATTATCAATTTGTCAAGTGAGCATGCAAAGCATGATAATTCATTTGACCCAGGAATTTTGACATTCTTTATAGAGTGTCCAATTGAATTTTCAATGATTCTATGCATCATTCCTGTGCCAGGATGGCCAAATCGGTCATGCCATAGAGTAAATAATTCTCTATTATCTAACTTCTGGTTAGATATCATATTAATTTCAATCAGACGTATATCTATGCGATATAGTCCCGAGGAAATTGCTGGCAATTTTTCATAGATGTATTTCTTGCCGCATTTTTCTGCCGTGAGTCATATAAAAATCTCTTGATTCACTATCATGGTTTCCAAATGGTAACCATTCTGACGTACATCTTTGAAACTTATAAGGTTTCTTCAGATTTACTCGAATATAATGCGTCATTGATTATCAATTTTGTCTCATTTGGAAATATAGTACAGGCTTTCCCAGAGCCTTCAATTAACTTGGTTGTCCCAGATATTGTGCTAACATTTGCCCGGAATATTATAAGTTTTGAAAAATACTCTTTATTTTTCAATATGGTGTGTGTTGTCCCACTGTCGAGGAGACATTGTTCTTTGGATCCAACTTCTGGCAAATCCATATTTTCATAAATAATAAATATGAAGATCAGTATAAGAAAATGCATATTTTATTAATAATCAAAAGAGGGAATACATGAAAATGATTATCGAAGTAATTAAAATAAACTAAGCATATTAATGCATTGCAAAGTTGTTTTCGGCTTCAACATTATCCATAAAAAAATCTGAAACATCAAGGCTGGGCATGGATGTATTAGCTTAATTAACAAAATTTGCTTCAATATTTTTTCCTTTGTTCTTTATTGAAGCCTGGTATAGGTCTACCAAATGTTTGGCAGTACGACATGTGCGGCCCCAATGCCCAATCATGCCACGTCTGTGGCAAGTGTCATTTCCTTTATAGGACGACTGCCTCTGATTTCCAGATGATTGTCCCCAATTTTTATCAGAATTTTTAAAATTGTTATTTCTTGGGGAAAATCGACCTCTGCCACGTCCACGCCCTCGGCCACGATAATTACCACGTCCTCTCCCACGACCGTTGTAATTACCGCGTCCACCTCTATGTATAGCATTTGCTTCAGGTGGATCAGAGCTTTCTATTGCATTTATTTCATGTGTGGCTGAAGACCCCGTAGGTCTAAGATTATGATTCTTCAGCAGAAGATCATTATTTTGTTCAGCCACAAGTAGTACTGATATTAGCTCAGAGTATTTTTTGAAAGCTCTGAACCTGTATTGTTCAGCCAATATTATATTAGAGGCGTGGAAAGTGGAGAGCGTTTTTTCTATCATCTGCTCTTCTGTGATGGGATGATCACTCATATCGAGAATCCTTTGCAGATGAAGAGATATCAAAGGGGCTTCTTACTCCCCAAAGGAATACTCCTATCTCCGATTACTCGATAATTTCCACAAGCACAAATTCCACTTTTTATAGGCCCGAAAATTCTTTCACAAAATAATCCATCTTTTTCTGGTTTATTGGTTTTGTAATGAAAAGTGTAAGGTTTTGTCACCTCTCCAACTATCTCTCCGTTAGGTAAGATTTTTAATATTTCAACAATGATACAATTCTAAACAACGTTGAATTGTAATCACTGACTGCTTTAAAGTCTTGTAATCTCAAATTGAGCCAGTCAAATTGTGTCTTTGGGACGAGCACATTTTTGTGATGCCCATATCTTTCACTCAGGCTATCCCATAGTTCTTTGGGATCCTCCACAAGGAGATATTCAGTTTTTAACTTTCATGTAAATGATGCTTGAGAAGGACTAAGGCTTTTGCCTTTTCTTGTTCAGTCGCCTTTTTAACTGATGTAGTTGCATCACCTTGTTGGGTTTTCACACCCTTAATTGTATGTTCCAGTCCTTGGGCCTTTAAATTCATTTGGGCGTCCACTGTCCATTCTAAAAACTTTTGCCCAGATAGATCTAGTATGTTAAATTGTCTTTTCACTAGATCTCCCATTTTTTACTACAAACATGTAAATATTTGAAATTAGTAAATGATAATAAATCATATATATTATCTCCCCCCGATTTATATCATTATAATGATACATAAACAGTACAAAATATAACGAAACAAAAAAAATGCCAGAAATGGAAAAAAAAATACAATGAGTGAGAGAAACAAAAAAAACTTCCTAAAAATGCACTTAAAAGACACAAAAAAAAGATGCCAAAAATGGAAAAAATACAACGAGGGAGATAAAAAAAATTGTCTCCTACTTGTGTATGAGGAGGTAGATCATGAATGCCATAAGAAGGAAAAAGAAACCGGCTATAAGGAATAAGTATAGCCGTATCATCCTAAAATCCTCCTCAAAAGAAGAAGATGAAGGTGAGGATGGTTGTCGTCGCCGTGGAACATGGTGGCCGGAAGGTTGAGGAAGAAGAGAAAAAAAATTGTGAGTTTAGAGAAAAAATTTTGGAAGAAGATAAGAGATGTGTGGTGAAAATGGGGCGGGTAATCCGCTTTTATAGAGGGTTATCCCTAACTGTGCTGTTCATCAACAGTTAAAAATATACAATGTAATAAAATTATATGTACTAAATTGGTCTACTATTATGCATGTTGGTAAAATGATGATACAATATATGTAACTACAAAAAAAAAGATAGAAGATTAGAGACAATAATATATAATAGTGTTCTGAATGCTTGTTCCCTGCATACATATAACATTATTGCACATATAAGAGATAATAATTTTATTGCTTTACTAGGCCGTCCATATAGGCGGTAAGTTCAAAAAAAATTAACCCGTCCATATAGGCGGTTCAAGAGCAAAAGAAATAACATAAAATAAATGTCCTTGCCCTCCATGAAGGTCGCTTTATTATTAAATTATTTATTTTCTGGGTTAGTGGCATGGTGACGTTTACTACTAGTCCCTTCCTGTTCATCCCTATCTCTTTTATTACTTGGTGGAGGTTGATTTTCAGTTGGTTGTATAGGAGGGTTATTATTGGTGTTGGGAACAGGGGTTTGTGGGTTGTCGTTAATGTTATGGGTATTTGTACCGTCGTTAATGTTACTGGGTCGGGGATGTCTTACAGTTCCCCTCGCTAGGTTGGTAGTGAATGACACATTGTTTCGCTCTATCCAAAAGTAAATACCCGAGACAGAGACATTGTGTAAAACAAAGTTAATCCCGTTACTTTGTTGATCCATGTTTGGATAGTAAAGGTTTGGGCTTGGAGAAAAAAAAATTAGAACTTGAAACAGAATGGATGTATACCTTTATTTTTTTTCGATAGCAAACTCGTGCTGATAACGTGTTGTGAGAAATATGGAGAGAGAGAAGCTATAGAAAGAAATATATCAGAGAGTGTATTGTATTTGTATTGATGTAAAAACTGATTTCTTACACCGGAATTTATAAGCAAAAATTCTACTGTTTATAATTACAGATTCAACATTTTCTGCCCCGGATGAAAACTTTTCCTAACATGCATTAAATGCATGTCAGGACATTCATCAAATTCCACTGTTTCTCAACAATCTGAAAATTGAGAACATTATTATTACTGCCCGCTTCTTTTTTTTGGGTGAAGTAGAGGGGCTAGGCCCAAAACAATTTGCCCGCCATCTATTTTTTTATTAAGATTACTGAACCGTTACAAATTACAATAGGGACACTCCTAATGTAACAAACTAAGGCAATTGTATAATCGTCGTTGTTACAATAACACTACATAATAATTGAAAATAATGCCCCATCGTTACAATAGACCTAGTTATAGTAACGAGATAAGGAAGTGTTACAATTTTACCATTACAACAAGGTTGAAAATGTAGTTGTGGTTCGATGATGAAGTTCGTCGAAATAGTCCGGAATGATTTCCATTAGTCGTCCTAGGAGTCGAATCTTTATTGTAATACCTTTTTAAGCCATCTGAGGTCGTTTAGGGCCCAAAAACAACATTTTAATTATTTTCGGATTTTGTTATTTCCTTATTTTCATATTAGGGTTTTGTTTCAACTATTTAAACATTATTAGGCCATCATTAGGAGGCAGTTTTTCATCTTTAATAATATTTTAGAGTTTTTACTCTATTCAGGTGGATTCCAGAACTTTTACAGATTCATCGCTTGATAATCTGTTTGTTCGAGTTAAGGTTTAGCGCTTGCTTTTCCTTCGATCTTTCCGACTGTGTCAGGAGTTATGGTGTGAGAATGGAGAACCTTCTTCAACAGAGGAAGGGGAAATGAATTGCCGCCAAGCCGCCAATACTGAAGTAATGAGACTTGATAATTGGGCTTTTTTCTCTTTTTTTCTTAAAAAAATGATAATTGGGCTTATTTCATCAGTTTTCAAGGCAAATGCAACCCATAGCAATCATGACAAAAGAAAGGGAAAAACAAAGGGACTATGTTTTTTAACCCAAATAGCTTTACTTTTTGACTGAAAGTTGGTCTCAGTACTTAGACGGTGAAAAAATAACTTAGAGTCCCTAATTGGTGAAAAACACCAAAACTTAGGGCCTAAGTTTATGCTTAACTCTGTAAAACTTTGAATCAAACCTAATTACGGAAATTTTTTGAATTTTGGATGAATTGATGAGAAAGGGGAGAAGAAATATTTGTTTTTGATGAAGTATCGAGGTGATTAACAAAGGAAAAGGGGAAAAAAAAAATAAGAAGTTAGATAGTGGGACCATCAAATGGAGTTTTGGATGGAATTCGTCAAGTGATACCTATCAATAGTTTAGAGATGGCAATGGGTAGGATCTCGCCAGGGTCCTCTAGGATCCAGATCCATATCCGTTTTTTAGGCAAGGATCCAGATCCTACTCGGATCCGCTGGGTAATAAAATTGAGAATTCATATCCAGATCCAATGGATCCTACGGATCCAGGTCCTAAACGGATCCAAAACGGGTCCTAACCTATTTTCTTCGAACGACCCTAATTTTCACAATAATTAGAGATTTTAAAGAACAAAACAACGCCATTTAATCATTGTCAATGTTGAAGTAAGCAATCATTCAACCTTAATATAACAAATCCGAGCATAGATAACATTAAGAGTTTAACATTAATTTTTACCCTTTTAATTATATATTTTAAACTAACTTTTAAAAACGGGTAATGGATCCGGATCCGGGTAATAATTTAGGACCCGATCCAGATCCGTTTTCAAAAACTAGGATCCATATCCTACCCAGATCCGTAGGGTTCAAAATATGAGGATCCAGATTCGCTAAAAACGGATCTGGATCCACGAATCCGAGTAGGATCCATTACCCACTGACATCCCTAGCCCTAATCAATACGAGTATACAACCCGTTCGTCAAGTGATACCTAGTTATTTATGAGTTGGTAAACAAAAGGCGGTGTTTTAAAAAAATTTATAAAAGATGGTTATTTGCACAACAGCATATAAAATGTAGTATGCATGTTTCTTTGAAAAGTGAGAAAACTAACCATTGTCAAAATTGGCAATTTTTTTACCCACGGAGGCAGTGAACAACACGGCAGCTTGTATAGTATTTCATTGGAATTTTTTTTTTTTTTTTTTTTGCAAATTTTAAGAAATGTCGTGACTTGTGAGGCCACTATGGAAAAATACATTTGTTAAAAAAAAAACACCATCCATAATTTTTTTTTGCATTTTGAGAGGCATCCGTATATTCACTTCATGTCCTTTTGTTGGCCTTATTTTCCTTTAAAGAAATCTCTCCAATAAGGGCTATGCATAAAAATTAACAAATGCACTGAAAAGTGAAATATACATTTATTATAGGGTTAATTGGCTAGAACAAAGACAACCTCGGGCTGCAGTGCAACAAGACAACCTTTAACTTTAACGGGTGCGATGCGTAACCAACTTAAACACGAGGTGCGCAAAATAAAGATAAATGGCCCGCCCGAGATCGGAGATTCCACCGGAGCTAGGGAATCTTCAATTTTTTGGAATTTTCTTTTAATTCCCTCCCCTTTTGAAATTGGGTCTTTTATTAACCTGTTGAGATACATTGGTTGAAAGTTAACTTAGTGGGTTCTGTTTGATTTCAATTCTTGATGATATACTGTATGTTCAATAATATGAGTGTGAACTACTTTTAACATAGTCGAACTGGGTAGAACTACTTTCTTTTGGTAGATTTCTGGCAATTTATGTTTCTGTTAGTATATGATTTGTATAGATGTATGTGTGATTCATGTAATTATTGGTTTTCGTTTTTATCCGGTGGCCGTGTGAGGTTTTTCATTGCAATCTTATAGCGTGTCCCGGGCATCTCAAAGACAGGGGAGTTTAGGTTTCGAAGACAGGGGCCTCCACGTCGTTCGGGCCGGGGCTGGCAGTAGCCCGAAACAGGCGGTGGTGGTACTTCAGAAGGTGGTGCTGTCGTGGTGAGATGATTAGAGGGGGCAAAGGGAGGGAAATGAGGGGCACGTGATTTCATTAAGGTCTGAATTTGCCCAAAAAATTGTATTTAAAAGGTTGTCTCTGACAAAAAACTTTAATTTTAATTTAAACTTGTACCTATGGATTCTATTCTTTGATGTGAGAATTATGTGTCGTTGAAGATCTAATAGTACAAACACAAAAGTTTATCACTTTATCTGTATATCTTCACTTTAATTCTCAGCAAAAGTTCTTGTTACACCCTTTTTCTATTGAGAATATAATGATGGTAAGGTGTGAAACTAATACTTCTATAAGGCAAAATTATTTTTGTATAAACTAATATAAGCACTAGTGCTTAGGCTAGCTAAGATGAAACGAGCTGCTTCACGTTCACCGGAAAGACGTATTTTGGTGGACCATTATAAGCAATTTCGACGACGATGCGAGCTACAGCTTCCGTTGGATGGTAAAGATCCCAAAAAACATGGTCACTTCTATTAGAACAATAGGTTGAAATAGGTAAGCAAGGTATCTTTGCATTTAAATTTCCAAGTCCACAACATGCTGCTTTCTCTTCCTTGAATCCTGTAAATGTCCAGCAAAAATCCAACTTTAATTGATTACATAACAAAACAACTATAACTCACTAGTCATTCTTACTCCTTAAGTCGAAGTCTAGAAGGAGTAAATCTTCTACCAAGCCCAATTCTACCAAGCCCAATTTGATCCCGAATATCTTTTAAAATTATTAAACAAGCTAAAATATACATAAAAAATATTGTAACATATAGATCAATTACACTTGTATTGAATAAGAGGTTGAAGTTCTCAACCTTAGCCTCTTATATTTTATTGACCAAGATCTACCACACTAGGACTAAGGATTCTAATTCAAATGTTGTACTACCTCCGTTTCATATTAATCTACACACTTACACTTTTGACACTATTCACAAATTTCCCTTTGACTATCATTTGTGAATTATGGTTAAGAGAAAATATAGTCATGTGGGGTCTTGTTTGATTCGTCTCGATATGTAGTTTTAGAATATCAACTTTTTATATTTTCTACAAATACAAATTTAGAGATATAAAGGCTCAAAATAGTGCATCGGCATGCGTGAAAAGTGTAAGTGTATAGATTAATATGAAACGGAGGTAGTATACAACTAGAAATCCACATAACTTCAAGAAAAAGAATTTTAAATGGGAATGGGCCACATGGTCAGGCCCACCTACTCAGAGTAAAGAGCACAACCCATCTTGTCGACTTGCCCCTCCTAACCGAACCCAAACACCCGAGGTGGAGCATGAATTCATGATGGACTTACCCTCCCTTCTCTTCCTTATTGCTCTCTTTCTTTATCCTTCTTATTTTATATTTCCCCCTTTATTTTTTAATTACAACATTTCGCTTATTTGAAAGTTTCACAGTAATTATAAAGTCTCTTTACTTGGTAAAATTTTTTCTATCTCTCTCCATTACATGTGTCCCTCTTTTTTTTAACTCTATCTCTCTTCTTTTCACGTGGCTTTATGATAAGTTCATATAAGATTTAATAAGGACTAATAAGTTCAATTCAACAAATATAAGGTTTGACACACTCACAAAATAAGGTTTAATAAGTTCGGAAAAACAAAAATAAATTGAAAATACCATCCTTATAATAAGTCAAGGGGTGATGTAATGTTGCAATAATAATGTAACGGAATAGATGATGGACATACCATAGGTAGCTGGTTGTTGAATGAGGTTAAGAAAGACGTTGTAGGTGTCAAAGTAGGTGTGTTGGAAGTCTTTAACTTGTGTTTGGTAGTCCTGAAGAAATGATACAAGCCCCTTGTTATAATTGGAAGCCCAATAATTGGCTGCTTCGTTGCATGTTTCGGTTTTGTTCCGAACTCTCTGAGATGGGCAACACCCCATTGCTGGCACTCCAAATATCACGAATTTTCGGCCCCCATAGTCGTATATCCTCTGCGAGAAATTCATCAAATCAAAGCATTGATAAGAAACTTCGTTTTAATTTTTTTTATATAAAAATTTTATTTAATTTGTATATATAATACGTATTAAGGCCTTAGGGGTGTAAACATATAGGAACAAGGGTTCATTCTAATTCCGTCTTTATATCGATTGAGTTAGTCTTGCGTGGACCTGGTTCACACTAATATTATTTAGGCAAAAAGTCTCACTTATTTAACATAATAATGACCTTTCTTCCATATAGTAACCTTTTAAAAAATCTTAAGCTTACACTATACGATTCTTTTTATCATAGTGACCGTTTTTTTAATATAGTCACTCTTTCTTACATTAGTTTATCATGGTGAAATTTCCAGTTTGTGACATAGTAATTTTTTTTTTCACATAGTCAAACTTTAAAATCTATATCTACTCATTTTTCATATCTATTTTTTTATATAGTGACCCTTTTTTTTCATAAATCACATGTATTAGCATTAGGTCCACACTAATTTAGTGTGAACCAAGTCCATATAAGATTTTTACCACATAGATTAATCCACCTAATAGATATAATGAAAAAAAAATATTAAAGACGAAATTATAAGAGGGAGAATTCTTATTAAGATACTTCGTCCGTTTTAGAAATAAGTTCACCATTTCATGTTTCACACATATAGGGGTGTTTGTGATCGTTTGTTGGCGGTTGGCTTTTTAGGCTGGTTTAGTTGGCTTGTTTGGTATTTGAGGCGTTAGTTGTATGTATTGGGCTTTTTAAGTTGGTATTTTTTTAAGTCTATTTGCAAAAGTATTTGGCAAAATTAATTGTGGTTGTTAGTTGTTTATTAGAGTTTGTGGGCAAAAGCCTAAAAGCCCAATCTAAAAGGCTCTCAAGCAGACTTTTTCATTTTGGGCAAAAGCCGCACCTTTCAGCCAACCAAAAAGCCAATATCCAAACACTTTTTTTGGCTGTTTGACCAAATTAAATAGCCAAAAGCCAATGAAAAAGCCATTTACCAAACACGACCATAGATGCATGGTTTTAAACATTAATATCTTTAATTATCAATGAATAAAAATTAAAAAAAAAGTTGAAATTAATTGTATACATTGAGATGAATATGAACCTAACAAGATTTCACATGGCTATATGTTTTTCCTAAAATACAAATCACCAGAGACAATCAAAGTGTAAGCTGTGAATAGTAAATATTATGCAAATTATGCAACTATTTTTGAACGAATGAAGTACTTATTAAGTGTTGTTTCCTTCGTTTTTTAATTATCTTTGTATGTACTGTATAAAAAGAAACCAAGACAAGAAGGAGAGGGGGGTAAAAACAAGTTATTTGTGTTTATTTTAGTAGGAATATAGGCAGAGAATAATGTGGTTATAATACTTGTAAATTTGTACCGAAAGAAAAGTAATAAAATATAAAACTATTCTTGGAACTCTAACCATCAGTTTTTCAATTTTTGATTGAGTTGATCCTCTAACATGGTATCAGAGTCAGCGTGACAAGAAGGTCACAAGTATAAAACCATTTATGGAGATCCAAACATCAGCTTAAACTTTTGGCTGAGTTGTTCTGACAAAACCAATCCCTTCTCAAATACTGAAGTAACTAAAAGTAAAGAGATTTTGAAAACAAATTTAAACAAAAAAGGGAGGTCTTTTCTAGAAAAGGATGAATGTTTTTATCTCAATATACTATTATTGATGATCCGAAAAAAGTGTGCTAATCTGAAAAATTATTGGAATATTTTTTTGACGCATAGTAAACTAGGCGAGACTTAGCTCCGACTACATCCGGATCAACCCATGTCGCACACCTGCTTTAGGTGGGTGAGACTCTCAACAAGAGTTTCTGTATACGGTGAAGCTCGAATCCGAGACCTTCCTTAAGGGACATCAAGCTGCTTACCACTTGAGCCAACTCTTGTTAATAATTAGTGGAATATTATTGATAATATATATTCGTTAATATTCTAAATTAGAATATTATATTTCTTCTTCACTAAAACCCATGGTATCTATAACATGATGATTGGTGACACATACAAGAAATAGAAAATGTGGGATATTAGTGGTAAGTAACATATACTTATACATACCTTCAATTGTCCTTTGAAAGCAAGTAGCAAAGAATCCACATATTGTTGAGGGCTGCCCTTCTTCATTTGGGCAGAAGTAGATAATCCAAAATAGCCAAGAAAATCATTGCTTCCTATCACAATCGCAATTACTGATTTGGATACGATTTTTCCTCCTTCTGCTGCTCCTAATTGTTCCACCAATTTCGCTTGTACTATCCCATAATACGCTATTTGCTTGTTAAACGTTAGTGATTTATGCTGTAATAAATGATATAGTTAAAAAAAGTACATGTACATCAACAAGCGGGGATAGCTCAGTTGGGAGAGCGTCAGACTGAAGATCTGAAGGTCGCGTGTTCGATCCACGCTCACCGCATTTTAAACAGATTTTTTTTGTTCCCACTTTTAATCTTGTTCTTTTAAAAGATTGCGTACTTTAAAGCACTCGGTTGAAGAAAAAGCAAAAGTATAAAATTTGCCTAATTTATTTTTATTGTTTTAAGTTTCATTTTTTATCTTCTGTAAAGCTCTAAAAAGATAGAAGGGAGGCCATACATAAATTTTATCATCACCATCAAAGATTCCAGCACCTCCAGATGCAAAGCTAACTCCAGCAGAAAAGTTGGAACTTTTGATGCGCGTCAAGGAAAGATAAGGTGGTGAAGAAAGTAGTCCCAATTTCTCAGCTGGTAAAGTAAAAGTCAAGTCATAAAACTAGAGTCAACATGTAGCTGATTATAACGAAGTTTAGCAATTAACCACCCAATATAAAAAAACTAAAAAGTATTGATATGATGTCTTTCAGTGCAATGTTTATGGAAACTAATTATAGCGAAATTTATCAGTTAACCATCCAATAAAAAAAAAGTACTAATCAATATGTTTTACTATCTATACTAATATATTAAAAGGCGTGCCTAAATAAGAAACGGTGCGTGGCGCTCTCCCTAAGGGAGTATACTTCATGCAATCCACAACAATAAAAAAATTAGAAATTGCATAGTATAGGGTTTGATCGATCCCGAGACCTCAAGAACATATACTAAAGTCTTAACCACTAGACCAAATAACATTTAGTGTTATCATCTTAAAGTATAATATTAATAAATGAAAATTTTCCTTACTTGGGGCGTAGCCCGGGCCTAATAACTAGTTGTCTTTCAATGCAATGTTTATAAAAATGATTTTTACTAAAATAATCACCATTATCGCCATAATTTTTGGATAATATAAGCCTAAGGGATAAAATGATTTTATAATTTTTTTTTTAAAATAGTTTAGCTAATTAGCCTTTCTATATCTTAAGAGCTAATGGAGGTTGCATCAAGTGATAGCACCGTCTAATATTTCTTATTCTGGCAATATAGAGGCAATTATAACCTATTGATTTTAGCTACATAGTCATCTGATTACGTGAAAATTACCTTAATTTATTTCTAAGTTTTTCTTTTAAGCCACTTCAACAATTTGTAACTTGTTTCATAATAATTGTTTAATCAATTTTATTAATGATCATTATTTGTAAACGTCAAACATACCTTTAAGATGATTTCTTTTGGCACCGACTTGTAACATATTATTTGGAGCTTTAATTAATATAAATCTCATAAGAATAATATGAAAAAGGCATGGATATAATTGCACCAGATTAGTATCCAATTGTGGTAGATCAGTTTATATGGAGGATATTTCATCTATTCAGCGGATAATCCACCCATTAAAGATATATTATTGGAAAAAAAAAACTATGTTGCTTAATTGGATTTTACCAAGTACAAGCATAGATGTCTATCTATATATAGTAGGTAAATGACCCAATGAAAAAATAAAGTATTTTCCAACATATAGTATTTTTTATTAGTCTACATTTAACGTTTGTTTATGTAAACATTTACGTCAAGGGGGTTTGTGTTTGGCTTGTGTGATCTTTAATTCGAAAGGTACATATTCTTAAAGTTGCAACCACCTACATTCTAGTGAAGTAATTAATCATACTACATGATAACGATTGGTACAGGAGCAAAAACTATAGATCATGAGTAAAAAAATTAATATCTCTAGAAATACAATAATTTCTTTATTTTTATATAAGCAACTATTATAGGTACATTAAGAAAATAATGAATCATAATGTTTATTCAATTATTCTACACTTGGTTGTAAAATTACATCCTTTAGTTTATCGATAGTGGATTGCAAGAGAAGATATAATTACAATGTAGGAAAAAATGTATAAGTAATATAATAATTAATGGTATTTGTAAATAAAAGATAGCATCAAATAGAAAGAGTTAATTAGCTTATTAATATGAAAAAAATATAAATTAGAATGTATATAAATTAAAGATATGCTACTAGTGTAATATTGTATGTACAAGTGTGGAGAATAATACGTTGAATTATTATTCTTGTTGCTATCCTTCTTTTTTTCTCTCTTCTCTCTCCTCTCTCACCAAACCCTAATTTTCAACCTAGGGGCTACCGCCACCCTTTTGGGCGGTGGTAAGCCCCTTTTCTCCTTTGTTCTTAGTTTTTTATGTTAATGTTTTAATAAATTTGACTCTCTCTACAATGGAGAGTTTTTCTACCCATACATTGGGTTATATCTACCCATATATTGGGTTTTATCTCTCTCCATGTGAGAGTTTGGAGACTTTGTTTTTGGTTTTTTGTGTAATTCAAGAGGTTGATTTGTTGATCGAAATTTGTGCGGGGTTGCAACGGATGTCGATCTTCGTTTACAATCACTTGGATTGAATCCAGGTCTACTTCAAAACTACAAAAGATCGATTGAACCCTTGTAGAGGCGCCGCATCGTACAACGATGTGAAAGACGAGGGTTTTCGAAGCGTTAGATCTACCCAACGATCGTGGTTTTGCCATATTAGAATTGTATTTATTTCATTTTGATATGTATTTGTTTAGTTTTGACTTCTATTGTAGATGTCGTATGACTTTAAATCAATGAATTAATTTTAATTTCAAAAAAAAAAGTGTGGAGAATAATTGTGTTAACCTGATTAGGTTAACCCCGATATATATATAGGGTTACAATACAGACCTAATACGAATAGAATTCCTTTCTATTTTGTGTACATACAATATTACACTAATATATGCTTCCGTATAAAATTATATTGACAGAATTTCTGAAATACATTTTATTTTCCTAAGTTATCAGCATATGTACTATCTACTATCACCTTCATGGCCATTATTTGAGTTGATTATTATTGCAAGTCATTAGCGACCCCAAAATTCATCAAGTTATGTGCAATGCATGAATGCTACTTATTACATAGTTACATATCGGATGCATATTCCATGAAATGCCAAAACGCGTTGGAAGTGTCTAGAACATGTCATGTCATATCTTTGGATGTTAGTAAATAAAACAAAGGAAGAAAATGAGGCGTCCATTCCATTGATAATTCGTGGCATTAATTAGTAATAGAGGTGATGGAAGTTCCACGTTTTACTTAAATTTTTTTATTTGGTGGGGAAGGAAGACCAAGAATAAGATAGTATCTTACTAATAATATCTCTAATAATTTGGCAGTTAAGGTGTTATAATCATAAATTTAAACACAATTTATGCATGGGAAGATTAACAAGGCTCTAATTTCATCTACATAAAGAAGTTTATAATTCCTCATTCCTTTTACTTCCTGTTTCCCAAGTATTAATAATATTTGTTTATGCCTTTAAACTTGGAAAACAAGAATATAAATGAAAATACACACATTTCTTGATGTTTTTATTTATCTAGGTAAAGTCGACCTAAAATTAAGTACTTCATCCGTAACATAATAACTACAACAAATAAATATTTTATCCCTCACAAATAATACCCATTTGTTTTAGTTATTATGTTACGGAGGAAGTAAACCATTTAGACATACAATTCTGTAATAAATAAGGTTACAATACTAATTTTGAAGTTACTTATAAAAGAGCACTAATTTTGAAGTTTAAAGACAATGAAAGAGAGATTACCAAGAAAATCAGCAGCATTTTTTCCATTACTGAATCTTCCAGTAGGTTTGTGGGTAGGAAAATCGATTCCATTGTGAGGAAAATCAGCCTTAAGAAGGGAGAAAGGAAGATGATTGTTGTTTCCTACATCAACCAATGAATCTCCAAACACAAACAAAGCTGGTGCAAGTTGAGCCCTTGAAGATTTCAAGTTAATAAAAATCAACATACAAAACATAAGTAAAAAGAAGGAGAATTTTTCTGGCATGTTTACTATTACTGAGGATGATACCTTTTTCTTTTTGGTATTCCCCAGTAATTTAAGGTTTGAAAATGTGGGCTAAAATTTAATTTAGGAAAAAAATGGTGATGGGGTTCAGAATTTATTGAAGACATAAGTTTGAGGGTTCCACTTCCACCACATCTCCTTAGTGCAAGGTGTGAATGCTTGACATCTTTTATTGATTATAATTTTGGCTTTTGGTGAAACTTATTGTCAAGGGATTATTCCTTTTCTTTTTCTTTCTTCCATTCTTTGGAATTCTTTTTTTTACAACTTAATTGCTACTACTTGTGGAGCATGCATTTCAGTGCTCCATGATTATGAAGTGATTCCAAAATTGTGTAAAAGTTGTTGAAATAGTGACACTTTTTACTGATCATATCATGTGGGCACAACAAATTAAATCAAAGTTATGATTTAGTGTACTAGCATGAACTATTTATTAATTGATAAAATTGTAAATAATCTTTATATCATAAGCTTATACTATGAGTACAGCTTGTATGCTTAATAGATAATGGACCATTAATGGCCAAAATCATAAGGAAAAAAATATATGGGTAAATCTAGCTTTTTTGAATACCTGCCAAAGCATAAAGACTCCACTATTTGGAGAGAAAGTTTGGCTCAAAGAGAGATCATTAGAAAAGTTATCCGTTCGTTAGAAACTAGAAAAGGGTAAATCCATCAACTTTTGGTGAGATAATTGGGTCCTTAACGACAATTTGTTCTCTCACCTAAGCTTACATGCCAATGATATTAATGAGAATCTACTGATAGCAGATTTCATCACTGAAGAAAAAGAATGGGACACGTCCAAAGTAACAACAATAATCCCGTTGTCTATCGTTAATAAAGTTTGTGGAATCCCAATTATTCCAAAGTATAACTTAGAAGATGAACCAATATGAGGGTATACGCCATCTGCAAGTTTCTCAGTTAAAAATGCAACTTGATTAGTCCACGACCTCCTAATCAAATGGAAAAATGACCCTTCCACTAGATTTGGAAATTAGGCATCCCCCTAAAGCTTAAACTATTTTTATGGCAATTAGGCCATAACCGTATCCCAGTACATGGCACGCTCGCCAAACGTCACATCATACCCATTCCTTTATGCCAACTTTGTAAAAGCGATCAAACTACGAATCATCTCTTCATAAATTGTCCTATAAAAAAAAAATAGGTATGGGAACATTGGCTTCACTACTGCATATGTTCGGGTATATGATAATGTCCCAAAAGAAGGAAAAAAAACTACAATTGTGTTCTAATTAATCTCTAAATAGACTTCTATTTACCATAGATTGCGCATTAGTTTATGCTGGTTTCTCATCATTTAAAACAGAAATATATCCAACAGATAGAGTTGAAAAGAATGAATAATGCAAAAATAAGAGAAGGGTCACTTTTTTTCTCTCTATATATATACTTAGTTATTACTACATTAACAAAAAAAATTGTACTCTCGAAATGAAAGATGACTGATAGGGATGCCTCTGCTAAAATCCTCCAGTCACTTAAGAAGACAGTTGTTTAGGAGTAACAAACAAGTCCAACTTACCGACTTGTGCTTCTTTTAATTTGTAAGTGGACAAGCATTATAGAGTCAAATTTTGTGGTTTCAACCCAAATTCTCAATCCCCCATTTCCTAATTTACTTTGACAATTATAGAGTCAACACATTGCCGTCCCATTTAATTTCCAAACCACCTTCATATGTCGTCCACATTTCTATTCATAAATCTGTCGCAAGTTAATTGTTACAGTTTTTAGGCTTCTTTAGGCTCTGTTCTTTTATAATTCAGTTTATTTCAGTTCAGTTCAATTCATTTCATTTCAGTTCACTTAGTTTCCTCTAACAATTTTCATTCATTTCAGTTCAATTCATTTCAGTTCATTTCAGTTCAATTCAATTCAATTCAATTGAGCAATTAATTCGGTTGGCCACCAAAAAAAACAGTTTCAAGTCCCGCTCTATATATATCCATTCATTCATTTTTTTTTATCTTTTTCATTTTTATCTATGTATAAAGCAAATTGTGCAAGTAATTTGTGACAATGAGAAAGGATATATCTTTCTATACTATTTAGTTATGCTAGCACACGAAAATATTTGGATTATGTAAAAGGCAGTTTATATTAGTGTTTTACATAATAAGTATATGAACTCTGTTTATTTAGTTGACCTATTTCCTTTATGTACACTTGTTGAGTCACTAATTTGAATCTTAATGTCTCTAATTATCAATAAAGAAAAAATTATAAAAAGTTGATATTTGAATAATATACATTGAGACGAATTTAACAAGATCGATCCCACATGACTATATTTTCCTTAAATAATAAAAAAAAATTAATATCATGTACTCTCTCTATTTCTTAAAGTTCTATTCGGTTACTATACATACACATGACTTTAAGGTAAATTGGTTTCTTTATTTTTTTATTTTTAATAACGAGATGGATGTGGGTTTATTATATTTTAAGGGAGATAGAGAGCAGGGAAGAGATAGAGTGTGGGTCAAAGATGATTAAATTATGAGGAATAAAGCATAGTGAATAGAAATTTAAAAACGAATGAAAAGGGAAAGTTAGTAGAACTTTAAAAAATATAAGGAGTATATAAATAATGTCAAAAGTCAAAAGTCAAAACGAGTCAGCTAACAAAATCGTAGGAAGTATAAAAGTTAATGGAATATTCATAGAGCTGAGTGTATGTGGATGACATCCACCTAGCTACTTTCAAACCAATTTGAGGATATATCGCATCCAACTAATAGCTTTTTCATTTTTCTATTAGATCAGAAAGCACATAGTTTTGAGGAAGGTTAGTCCAAATATATTGACGTATATACATCTTAGGCCCTGATCTTTTGGACTTATTTTCAGTTCAGTTCAGTTTAGTTTAATTCAGTAAATTTCAGTTCGGTTCAGTTCAATTATTATTATTATTATTATTATTATTATTATTATTATTATTATTATTATCTATTACATTTCATTTCTTAATTACATTGTTAGTTATTATTATTATCATAATTATTGTTTTAATTATTATTATTATTATTATTATTATTATTATTATTATTATTATTATTATTATTATTATCTATTACATTTCATTTCTTAATTACATTGTTAGTTATTATTATTATCATAATTATTGTTTTAATTATTATTATTATTATTATTATTATTATTATTATTATTATTATTATTATTATTATTATTATTATTATCTATTACATTTCATTTCTTAATTACATTGTTAGTTATTATTATTATCATAATTATTGTTTTAATTATTATTATTATTATTATTATTATTATTATTATTATTATTATTATTATTATTATTTCATTTCGGTTCGGTTCGGTTAAGTTCAGTTTAGTTTTTCTCAATCCAAAAGAATGGGGCCTTACTTAATTAGGATGTCAGATGAGAGTTTTACTTCTTCTAACTATAGAGTCAAGTAATGATCAATCCTTCATAGAAAGACAATACCGAAATCTAATTATATACCACCTTCATTTTTTTTAATTGTTACATTTTGACATTTTACACTATTCACAAATTTTATTTTGACCATTGTTTGTGATTCATACGTGAATGAAAATATAGTCATGCGGGATCTTGTTAGATTCATCTTAATATGTATTTTATTAATATGTACCCTTTTTATAATTTTTACAAATACAAAACTAGAGATATTAGTCCTTAAAGTTTTGCATTGACATGCATGAAAAGTTTAAGCTAAGTGTAACAATGATTTATAAATGGAGGGATATTTAAAACAACTAAGCAAGCAACAATAATCGATTATATTGAGTGTTAACTTATTCTAAAGATACACTAATGCAATTAAGAGTTGGGCACAATGTTATCAGGATCGGGATCCTAATTTGGATCGTAGGGGTTGGTAGGATCGAATCGGTGGGATCGGATCGTAGATCCTACAATTCGATAAAATAGAGATAATTATGCCAGAATATGGTGAGAACCTCATGTTAAAAATTTACATATATTAATAATGACTTATTTCATTAGCAAATGGTGATAGTTTTTCAACACTATAAGATTGAAATAACATGCAACCAAGATCTAATAAGAGAAATATAATATGTGAAATTACTTTGTGATTTTTTTACGATAGGATCGGATCGTAGAGTCGTAGGATCGTAGAATCGTATTAAGATCCTACCATGTGATTTTTTGTGGTTGGGTAGGATCGAAAGATCCTACAAAATTAAGATCCTATGTCGGATCGGGATTGGTGAGGTCCTTCCGGATCGTAGAATCGTAGGATCGTAAGATCCAGATTGGGATTTTAACAACAATGGTTGGGCATATGGTGAATAAATCAATTGTTAAAGGCATCTAGAGTCAAAATAGCACCCCTACCGTAATCAATATGATTTCTTTTTAACACTTACTTTCATGAATTGATTGCTTTGTTTTTATACATCTAGGTTGATTGATTGTTTTTTTTTTTTTTTTTTTTTGACAACAAAAGGTTGATTGATTGTTTTAACCACCTTAAGTCTGCATTAATTTTCTATTGATGAGTTGTTTCAACCATTAGTTTAGTACAATGTGTGTATTATGGTAATAAATCCAATTTACCTGTCATAATCTTAAATCTACACCACAAATTACATACCATTTGTACATAAATGTATTCTAAAGTCTTAACTAAGTGATGGATTATAGAAATAACAGCAACTAATTGATAGTGTCAACACAAAATTGTGAGATTTTGAATTCAATTTATTTCATCACCACAGAAAACAAAAACATCACACTTTAGTCTTTTTAGAATAATAGTCACAAACTCACAATCGATGTGAAATTACTTCTTGAACTTTGGTGTGACTTGATCAAAATTTGCCAAATGTAATGAAAACTCGACTACTCAAATAGTAAGGATTTTCCATTTGGGAACTGGGAATAATCTGAACACATGAAAACTGATCTATCTTATGAGTCCTTTTGCCAGTTAATACTATCCTCCTATATCATATTTAATACTCTCATTATATATTTTCCAAATCTGAACAAAACTTCGTACTTCTATATCCTCCAATCACCATTTATATTATACTATCTTCCAAAATTTCAATCATTATCAAACCCACAATATTCTCTTACTCGTTAATGGCCATTCACAATTTCACATCGAATTTACCCAAAAAAAAAATTGGATTAGCATTCTTTAATCTCAAATAGATGTGTTTTAAAGTACATAGTTTTAGGTGCTCTCGAAATTTACACAAACTTATGCTTTTAATTAGTGCTCAGAAAAATTGATCCAACATAATAATTTGGCTCGAACCTAATTCAAATATAACATGTTAGGTTTAGGAGGATTTTCAATCCATTTAAGTAAATGGGTTGACATGACTAACCCATTTAATTAAATGTTAAATGGCTTACCTAAGATTAATATACTTTGACTAATATAACTCATTTACATATAAATATCCTAATATGATGTGTTGAAAAATGTAAAAATTAGTGAAAATTTAAGAATTACTATTAATATAACATATTCACTAAAAAATTTACAAAGAAAACATACGTATTTTGAGGTGGATTTGTGTATTCAGATTATATTGTTATATGCTTCTTCTGTACCGTCTGGAGGACGCAACCGCCAACTGAGTTGTTCCGATCAGGTGTGGTAAAGTCAATTACAGTACGATCATATACGAGTCGGCTGTTATTTGTGCTACTTTTAGGTCGGTTCAAGTCTACTCGGATCGGGTCATATATGAGGGTCTAATGCCAATTAGTAGGTTGCTAGGTTTAAAAAAAATTCAAGTCAGGTGGATCATATTCAGTTCAGATTGAATTTGATCGATTACGAGTTTTCGAGTTAATTTCTAGACGCATAGTCGAGTCATGAATTTTCAATAAGTTTTAATTTGGATAGTCGTGTATGAAGTAGTTTTGCCGGATCTAGACATGTTACATTTTATATATAACCTCATAGAGTACTCTAATTTCACATTTCACATTTCACAAAATCCAAGAAACCATAAAAATCTACCCTCCAGAAGAAGTAATACATAGTACATGAATCTGAAGTTGTACAAGAATTGGAACAATCACCAAGTTAAGCACTATCCCTTGCGTGGCTCATAACTAGGGCTACTTATCGATCGAGTCGAGCCCGAACTGTGGTCTGCTCGGCTTGTGTTCGTTTAAGATTATTCGAGCTCGAGCCGAGCTTGAAACTTAACGAGCCGAACTTCGTTCAAGCCGAGCTTTGACCAAATTTAAACGAGTCGAGCTCGAATTGTTCACGAACAGGCTAGCCTCTTTATCACCCCTAGTTTTTACATGTTTTCTTTGTTTTTCCTTTTTTAATATTTGAGATTTATAGGTTTTCTTTTAGACAATGGAACTATTGACTTATTATTGTGTGATATCTAGGTTAATATATTTATGTATATATATATATAAATATATTATTTTTCTAATTAAAAGTATAATCGAGCCGGTTCACGAGCTTTCGAGCCGAGCTTGCCTAGCTCAGCTCGTTAAAGTCTCGAGCCGAGTCCGAATCCGAGCCGAGCCACCACGAGCCGAGCTTTGACCGAGCCGATCTCGAATTGTTCGCCAACAGGTCAGACTCGATCATTAACACCCCTACTCATAACAATAAACCTCAATGGCACAAGATGCCAATGATTATTTCTTTCATAAAATGAACACAGAACCACAAATCCATACTGCTGCTGAAAGATGTCTTGGCCCTCAAGTTGCTAGAGAGTTGACAATTTTCTACTAACACAAAGTTCAAAGTTATCTGACTCGCAACATGAAGCCCATTCATACCAAATGTAGCTCAAGCTGCAATACATCTTTTCAGACCTGACCTAAACAACATCCTCAGCTCCACTGCATTACAGTGAGTGAATCTTATCCTTATGCTTTATCATTATGTCACAAATTTTAAGTTATCAGCTCTAGCACGTCTCTCCTATAATCTCAACTGGTTTTTCATAACCTTAGACTGTGAACACAATACTGTGAGCTAATTAACATCTTCAATTTAATTAACTATTTTCTTTTTATAAAAAAATCCAAAACCTTCAATATAAAATATGTTCCATCAAGAATGATTTTATATATGAAAGCCACTTTTAGAAAAACAACACAGAATATTATACCTACAAGCAGAAAAATATATCCCGTACAATCGTTATAAATTCTATATGGTAATATAGCCAAACCCTTATCAATCAATCATAATATGTTAAAAAAGTATTTTTATTTTTTCATTAATTCCTATATAACCTTATATATTGTCAAAGTTGTAAAAAAGGTGTATCGCTATATGGTGCAATGATTGTATGAGAAAATCTCCAAGTTGGAAGATACAGAAAAAGCAAGATTTCCAATTTAAGCACTTACCAAGAATCAGATATCTATGGAGTATGGACTATTAAGCCATCCTTACTTTCTTAGTCATAAAAATCGACTGGTAATCAATTCAAGGGCTGATTTGTGTTGGATTTCATCCAATTACAACGCGAAGCCGTAAGCCTACCGCGACTCGCGGTGGAGGCCGCGACTCGCGCCTGGATGCCGCGACTCGCGGTGTAGGCCGCGACTCGCGGTGGCCGCGGGTCGTGTTCTTGCCTTGTTTCGCGGTAGTTTGCCGCAAGCTTACCGCGACTCGCGGTATATTCCGCGACTCGCGGTATATTCCGCGATTCGCGGTTTCCGAGGAAGTCGAAATCTTTTATTTTCTTCTTGTTTCCGGATTTATTTCGGAGTGGTTTTATAACCCTTATAAATACCTTCTTGGCCGTTTTTTCCTCTCTCTATGGTTTCTCTATTAACCTAAACACATGGCCAACCTCTTCCTTCTAAGAATTGAGCAGTTCTTGAGAATCTCCAATCCTTGATCCGGGTGCACGGAGTCGGGGATCGTTGTGTGAACCTTGGGGGACGAACGTCATCAGGAATCCGCACCGGAGATGGCGAAATTCGTTTCTAAGGCAGTGGCCTCCATACCACGGCGCAACGTTGTTCTTGTGGAATTAAATCAAGTTCAGTTGATTATTATTTGGAGATAAGTTTCTTCTCTATATTGTGTATCAGTATAGTTTATATATTTGTTCTTCATGAATACATTAATCTAACTCATATTTCCAACAATTTAGAAACGAATTTATTCAGATTGTTGTATTCATGTTGATGTACAATTTATTCTAACCTAATTTCAATTATCTACCTTGGAAAGGATTCCTTGAGTATTGATTATTTATTTAGGTATGGTTAGAAAAATCAAGTCTTGTGAATAGACTTGAGGTGGAAAATTTGAAGTATATTTTATCTATAATTATAATGGTTTTTCCAATTGACTTTGTTGGAGTCAAGAGAAATTTGGTTGCTTTGTTCTTCCAACTTTCTTCGTGAAGTTCTTGGTCCTCATGTGCTTTAAGTGGTGGTGTGACTGTAAGTCCACTGTTTTGAAACTGTCAATGTTCATAATCGAGGAAGTTAAGGCTTTTGGAGGAGCATAAATTCGACTGCATATTATTCTTGTTATATGGAAAATGGCTGCTAGTTTTATTTCCAAGGAAGGAAATTAGTTTCTGCTGATGCATGCCAACTGTTCGATGAAATTTCTCAATGAGAAAGGATCGAAAGGGAAGTGATGGAGCACAAGTAGGTTGCTAAAGTAATTAAGTCACTTTCAGGGAAGTTTCCTCTCTAATTTATTTATTGTCCGACTTCTAACATCATGTAAATCATTTTGCGTGCCCCTGTGCTATATATAATATTTATTCTTGGTGTCAAGTTAGTCTTTGTGGGGGTCGAGTTAGAGGAGAAGACATGCAAGCAAGCAAAGGGGAGTTGGAGGAATGGCAAATATGTGGAGTTCATAATACCTTCAGCAGGCCAGCTTGGCTAAAGGGAAGTTCCAAACCTTTTTATGGCTAATGTCCCAAGTTCAGCTTATATGCCTAATTTATTTTATGTGGCAGATTGTTTGATATCTAATTTATACCTGCGTTTTGGCAATTGTTGTGCCTTTTGAGGAATAAATTAATGTTTGGGACTGGCTAGTTAGTCAGTTAGCCTCGCTGTGGTAAGTGAGGGGGAGGAAGGGAACTTCCATGGGATTTAATACAGTTGGGAACTCTTATTTGTTTCCTTGAGCTATGAATTATATACTTCTACTCGTTACATTGTATGTGATGTATACATGTTGTACATTTGACTGTTTAGAGTTGCTTTTAATACTCTTGTAGAGTTTAAATTTGTTGACCATGTTTAGTCATATGGACTTTCGGATTGGTTGAATGACCTTTTGGGTTTACTAGCTGCAACTCTAGTGCTAAGTCGTGTCTTGGAGTAACTCTATAGTTGTGTCTATTAGGGTTATTGAATTATTTGAGTTAATTCTTGAGGACTTAGCTTTTTTGGTAAACTTGGAGTAATGATTGGTGAATGTTATCATGTTTCATGTGTTGATTGATCAGAGGCTAGCATTCCTATCCTTTTGTTAAGGGTCTAGATGAGACCATTTGGGACTCCTTATAAATAGGCAGAATTTTGAGGTTAATGGTGGCTGTGTTCCAAGTGAGTGAAATCATTCAAGAATGAAGGAACATGAGGATTTTTAAGAGGGTTATGAGTATTCTTCAGACCATCTTTGGGTATCTTTTCTCATGTGGGGGTTATCGTCATTTTCAGCAAGTTATGGCCTATGTAAGATAAGCTGATGAGCTGTCAGTTATTCTCCATGTTCTCATTGTGGGGGTTTCTAGCTATGGTCGGATTTCTATCCTTCCTTCACACAGTTGGTGTGAGGATTTAGTTCTCTGTGGATGTTCCTGTGCTGAATTTGATGATGTGTTTATTTATTCTTGAATAAGCTCTGTTGGATGAATCTCATGATATCATTGATGATTTGTTAGTCATTGATATGATTGCTCAGTAGTCATGATTATGTGTTTGTTGCCTGATTCTATTTGGTGTCTCTCCTAGTATTGTTGATGTGTAGTTCAGCAAAGGAGTAGCAAAAGGTTAATTCTCTAAGTTAGCAATGTCCAGCCTTGCTTGTAACCTCCGTGGTTAGAAAGTTGACATTGTTGATCAACTATGTGAAGTCTATGGGTTATTATCTGGTGGTGATGATCAGTTCACAAGGGGTTTTTATGACTTCTGATTGGGACTAGTGCTTAGAGAAAAACAAGCTTGAACATGACTCATTAGTGACCTGTCATACTCGCCGTGTATGTCTTTGGCGGACCATAGTTGATACTTTGGGTGTGTGTTGGTCTTCAATAGACTTTAAAGTTGTGAGCCTGAAAAGCTATGGGCAAGGTACATGATTCTGAGGTTCATTAATGTTTTGATATTGACCTATGTAGTCATCTCACCTGTTGCTAAGTTTGCCTAGGCCAGTGGCTGTGTTTGCATTGGAATTGTGTTAATTGATTGCGTATCAATTTGATTTGTAAAGTGCATAATTGAATGGCATCTTAGAGAAGGAAGAGTCACTAAATATTCTGGGATTTGTAGCTGACATGTAAGGTTTCCTTGGTGAGAAGACTTGAATGGTCTGTAGGTGGTTTATGGTTCATACCACTTGTATGATTAGTTCCTTGTGATGAACTAAGTTTTGTATCTTGGTTTTTCAAGATGGTATTTGTTTGAGTGATATTGATCAAATTGACATTGTTTGGTGATCATGTGTCTATGATTGATCTTATGTCTTTGATGTTCACACTCTTGATGTCTTTATAAAACTGAAGGTTTCGATTCTTGAGCCAAGATGGAAGTTGGGATGAGGTAATTCATGTGGTTCATGGATGTAATGCCAATGTATTGATAAAGGCATCTTTTATCTCAATCTTGTTAAGAAAGCATGGTTTGTAACATGTTCAACTAGAAGGTTGAATAGTTAGCATGAACTGTTATGTTCTGTATGCATGTTTATGAATTGTCTCTAGAAAGTGATTTTCTAAATGATTATGCTTATATGTTTATAAGTTTATATGTTGGCATATTGTTCTTGACTGGTTGCTTTGTTGAGGAGATGCAAAGTAAGATGTGTTGCAGAGTCAATCATAAGAATAAGTTCATTGAGTTGAACTGATTAAGTCAAGAAGTCGACTGATGAGGAAATCCTTGGCAAGTTGCCGGTTGTGGGGGTAATGAAATAGTCACTTATTTACATTGTGATGTTTCAGATGCTTACATACATTGTCATGTGAAGGCAATGGAGCCACATATGGACAGGAGCATGCACAGGGTTGGTCTTGTGTTCACCGAGAGGACCTGATGGATGCTTTTGAGGTTCCGTGTTGGGACTAGCCATGCTCACGTGGGGTCACATAACCATAACCAGTTTGGTGGCTCAGCTAGTTCAAACTTAATGGATGTGTGAGGATCCATTACCGGACTTGGTGGTTTGAATAGTGAGCTTGATGGTATAGTGACAGGATAATCCATTACCTTTGTGTAGCTTACTTTGTTTGAGCTTAATGGATTGATGAATCTATAACCTTTGGTTGGTTCAACTGGCAATTGAACTTGGTAGATTCATAGATATCAAGTTGGACAATGATTGTCCTTAATGTGTCTATAGTTCTAAGACAGGACTTATAGACACACCTGGCATACAATGAATGTTGTATGTGGCATACAATGAGATACTGTATGTGAGGTTGAGCTTGACCGCTCTTAATGTTTCCATATCCCAGCAGGCTTGGGTAGTCCTTGGAATGGACTTGATGGTTACACCGTTGTGATGCCTTGTGCATGATCTCACATGGTCGGTATCATAGTCCTGAAAAATGGATGATCTACTTTGTTCAAACCTAATGGATCGTGAGAGTCTATAGCCTTTATGGTGGTTTGACAAGTGGAACTGATGGTACTCGGCGGCAACCGGCAGGGGTTGTGTTGGAGTCCATGGCCTTTATGGCTGATTCATTTAATTGAACGTAATGGACTTGATGTTTCTATGGTCTTTATGGCTGATTCAATTTTTTATTTGAACGTAATAGAACATCAGATTAGAGTGTGAAGGGATGGCCTCCTTCTGTCGAATGTCGTACTTGTAGGCATTCTAGAGCACTCACTGGAATCCCAGGGTGATGGCCAGGATTGTTGAACTGTTTGTATGTTCACAATCATTTGAAAGACATGTGACTTGTCTTAAAAGGAATATGAATTGTATGATCAACAGTGTTGTATGTTGTTCAAGAGGCAATTCATGGATAACGCGGAGTTTCTCAAGCTCTGAGGGTAAGATATGTGTTATCGGGTCCCTTCTCTCTCCTGCAAGTTCAATCCAGTGGACACTTGTAGGTGAGGGGACACCCCATCTCACTAACATGCTAGTTCAATCATCGGACACTAGTTTGTAAGTATCAAACCTTCCTTTTACTGCTCATTTCTTGTTTCTCATGTCTTCGCGTTTGTGGGGGATTGTTGGATTTCATCCAATTACAACGCGAAGTCGTAAGCCTACCGCGACTCGCGGTGGAGGCCGCGACTCGCGCCTGGATGCCGCGACTCGCGGTGTAGGCCGCGACTCGCGGTGGCCGCGGGTCGTGTTCTTGCCTTGTTTCGCGGTAGTTTGCCGCAAGCTTACCGCGACTCGCGGTATATTCCGCGATTCGCGGTTTCCGAGGAAGTCGAAATCTTTTATTTTCTTCTTGTTTCCGGATTTATTTCGGAGTGGTTTTATAACCCTTATAAATACCTTCTTGGCCGTTTTTTCCTCTCCCTATGGTTTCTCTATTAACCTAAACACATGGCCAACCTCTTCCTTCTAAGAATTGAGCAGTTCTTGAGAATCTCCAATCCTTGATCCGGGTGCACGGAGTCGGGGATCGTTGTGTGAACCTTGGGGGACGAACGTCATCAGGAATCCGCACCGGAGATGGCGAAATTCGTTTCTAAGGCAGTGGCCTCCATACCACGGCGCAACGTTGTTCTTGTGGAATTAAATCAAGTTCAGTTGATTATTATTTGGAGATAAGTTTCTTCTCTATATTGTGCATCAGTATAGTTTATATATTTGTTCTTCATGAATACATTAATCTAACTCATATATTGTGTATCAGTATAGTTCATGTTGATTATTATATATTTGTTCTTCTAAGAATTGTTCTTCATGATTGTATGAGAAAATCTCCAAGTTGGAAGATACAGAAAAAGCTAGATTTCCAATTTAAGCACTTACCAAGAATCAGATATCTATGGAGTATGGACTATTAAGCCATCCTTACTTTCTTAGTCATAAAAATCGACTGGTAATCAATTCAAGGGCTGATTTGTTCTAATGTCAATTGAATAATGCTGTTCATGAAATGGGAAGTTATTGAAAGATGAACGGAAAAAGGACAAAGAGATTTATTCTTCCGCGGAAAGAGAAGGAGAAGAAAGACTACTGCTAGAGCTGATAACTTAGTTTGTACATGAGCTGATAACTTGTTCACCAGAGCATAAGATGATTATCTATAGAGCTTGTAAATTATCAGAGCATAAGTTATTCCTCAATTTCTAAATAAGTGTAACAGTTTGACTTTCACACTTGACGACACACAACTTTAACCATTTATCTCTAATTATTTAATTGTAAAATTTATAAAAAGTTGATACCATGAAAATATTCATCGAAACAAATCCAACTACATTTTATATTAGTAAAAAAAAGTATGATCAAAGTAAATAATAAAAAAGTCAAAATGTTGCACTTAAAAAGAAACAGAGGTAATAACGAGATATTGTTTGACGATATTGGATGACATTTCATAAATGGACTATGTGATAAGTCCAGGCCCATTCACAACTTCGAAATAAAATGTCATCGGTAAATAAGATCATATTGGGTCCAATTGTCCATAACATACTTTTTTGATGCAAATTGTCCATAACATATTGAAGCTAGAAGCCTCACGAGTCACGAGTCACGAGTCACGAGTCACGAGTCATATCCGCAATGTGTTGATTACATTCGGTTGTAAAATTACCCCATTCCACATGGTTTTTTTGGACATCAAAATGAATCATGAACCTTGCTCAAAAAAAACATTGCATTTCATTCATGGTTTTTTTATGTTTCTAATTGGGTCATACAATGACTCAATCCATGTTAAAGTTGGACAAGTTTGGCTGGAGAAACATGCAAAACGGTGAGTTTGAGGGCAAATATTTATGAGAGCCAATGGAAGGCTGCCACGCGTGCATGAGTTCAACAGCAAATGGCAGCAACTTCTACCATGCGTCAGAATGATTATTTTTTGTTATTCATATTTTGTAATCTGAATAACTTTAAAATTACAAATCTAAAAATAAAAAATTCACCAACGGTCATATTTTTTTTGAGGTCTATAAATAGACATCTATTTTGTTATATTTTGACATACTTCTGAAATTAATTATTTTTTGGGTTATGAGGGGTGCATTTGTCAAAATGGGTCATAAAGCATGAACAACTTTTGTAAGATGAGAGAGAAAGTTGATGAGAGAAAGGAAAACATGTTTTTTTGTGGCATGAGTGGTCGTGCTCTTATTACTTTGATAGATTGACCACCATCAAAAGGGGTAAGAATATGAAATGTATTGAAAGTTATGAGATTATATTAAATTACAATTTGAAAAATAATTACTATAGACAAGATATTTATACAAGATAAACCTTCCATGCTTAATAGAAAGTAAGAATTTATAGCACGTAAGATTTTGACTCAACTTTTTTATTCCAAACAGCTCATTACAACCTATTACTAATTCATGCCTCAATTTGAGATATTGTATGAACTCTAGCGCCTATATAATATAGTTCGCTCATACTATTGCAACTCACTAATCTATAAATTAAGTGTCTCTTGAATTTACAAGAATTATTATTTCAAATTCACATTAATGATGGCTTGCAAAAAATTATCATATTCAAAGTAGACTAGATTTAAATATATGGGTTACCATGCACATTAAAAAATTATGCACGTAACGCTAAATGATGTATTCGTATCCATCCTTACGTAGTTACGTTAGTGATAATGATGGCTTGGCAAAAGTCATAATGGGATTATTATTCAAAATTATTAGCAATTTCGCCCCTTCCATTTAACAAAATGGACTAGTCTCATAGAATATTTCAGTAAACTTTGAAGCATAATATTCAAAATGAAATCAATAAATTTGTACCAAAGACTAAACGTACCCATGCATCACGCATACATATTCCAAGACCTACCTCGCTTTCATAACCACATACCAACGTGGCAACGTATGAACTGATGGATGATTACGAACACACTGGCGTGGCTCTTCATGTAAACACAAAATTAAAAAAAAAAAAAAAAGGCAGCTTAAGTGGGGCCATATTATAAATTGACTGTCACCTCTATAATTAAATTTCCACGTGAAAAACTTGACTAGTTTAATGCTAACAAACAACAGTATATTACATGGTCAAGTTGTGTATGCTATAAAATCTTAAGAATGTCATTCACATAAAAAAGATATCACAAAATTAGGCTCAAAACAAAGAGAGAAAAAGAAAGAGCCAATAAGAGAAATGGCTTCATTCTTCAATCTTTTTAGGTGTTTTTCTGAACCAGCAGCAAGCTCCAAAAAGTATGTATGTAATGGTGATGTTTGTACATTGAGTGATAGAAGATATTTGGCTAAGAAGGATGATAAGCTGAGCCTTCTTTTTTCACTTGGTTGTCTTTCAACTAGAAAAGCTTGAGATTATAGGTGTTTCTTTTCTTTCCACTATTAGGTTGGATACGTGGGTCGTCTGGTAGAAGATTATAGATTAACGGAATGGTAATGAGTTTATGTGTAATTTTATATTGATCGAGTAAATATCTATACTAATGCAATTGTTGTTGTACACTTATATTTATGAGAAAATATATTTTTAAGGTGTATTTTAATTCACATTTTCCGACTGGTAAAGATTGACATGCATGATGATGGAGAAGTTAACAAAATTATTTGATTGTTAATTAATTTGAGTTTCTGTAGTCAATTGAACAAGATAATTTCACCTTAACATGGATTCTGTTATGTGTTATATAATTCACCAAAGTACGTATAACATACTATATATGATGGATCTACCACCAAAAAGATGTATATATATGATGGATCTTATGGTAAATGGCATAATTTAAGAACATTATACTTTTCATAGATTTTATAACATAATTACGACTAAGTTGTAAATAAGAGGATATATCAATAATAAAAAGACGGGATTTTTTTGGAGGATATATTGGCCTGGTTGGTAGCTGAACTGTAAAAGTGGTAAATTATAACTACTACAATAGACAAATTACTCCAATTTAGGAAAAACAGCTCACATCTATATGTTTTCCTAATAATGTGGAGAAATGTCAAGCTTATTTTGCTATATGAATACTCTCTTTCTTCAAAGCCAATGAACAACCACAAAGAAAACTACTCCATGCTTAAATTAAGGGAGACAGAAAAAAAAATACATAAAGAGAAAAAAATCTTTGAGCTCAGGTTGATGGTCATAATTCAAATAGGGTAATTAATCTCCCAACAGAAGGGAAATTATTACCCTAATCTAAAAACCATCAAAAAAATAATAAAAATTCACCTGAACATACAATCTGAATCATGCATGCATTCCTGAGTATATTTGGTTTTATGTCCAAACAAGAAAGTAATCGAACAGAGGCATCAGATAAGGAAGTTGTGTGTGATGGTGAAGTTTGCAAGCATTTAGAGAGAAAAAGCTCGGCGAAATCGACCAGTTATCCGGAGAGAAGAGCTTCTGCAAAGAGGATAAAGACATCCTTTGATGAGGATCAAAGGGACCATTTGAAGGCATATTCATCGGAAAGTCCTGTAATGGAAAGAGGCGCATGTTCCTCGCCGCCGATCATTTGCCGGATTTTGTCTTTGTTTAGGTTGAAGAAGTTGAATTCCCGGTGTTCGTTACAAACACCACATTGATATTATTGCATGGTATTGAAGCATTTAATTACGATGAAAGGAAGAGGGAAAATTTTGAGAAGACTGCAGAACCTATAGCATGAAAACATACCATGTGTTGTAGTATACCATGAAGGTTGCATTGTGTCCTTTTTGAATAGTGTTTTTTCTCGCATAATCAAAGATGAAGGTCTCTCTAACCCTCAAGGTGATTGAATATTGATAGCAAGATTTACACAAATTCTTATATTTGACAGTCTGAATAAAGAAAACGTTAAAAAGTTGAGCAAAACATGTAATAAGTTACCAGATATATCAAGACATGATAACTTTAATGTGTCTTATTAGTTTCTTGTTAGAGGGTCTGACAAAATATATTTACTTGAAACAAATTGAATTTTTACATACTTTGTTCTACTTGAGTAATTTGTGTAATTTTTTATCTTTATGGAATGGTTGTTTAGAGGGATAGAGAATAGGGCGAAGCAACAGATGAAATGTTGTGTTTGCTTAGAGGGATGGGGATTAGAGGAGGAATATCTATAGATATAAAACATCTTATCTTAGAGCCTGTTCTCCCCAGCTTATATTCAGTTCAGTTCAGTTCAGTTCAGTTCAATTCAGTTCAATTCAGTTCCGTTCCTAAATGATAATCATTACTATTAATTAGTTATAATTTAATTCAGTTCAATTCAGTTGTTTTATGCCGAAGAGAACAGGACCTAAGAGGGGCGGGCGGTATAAGGGGGAGGGATTAGAAGAAAAATGTAATATTAACGGGTAGGAAGAAGCGAAGAGAGAAGAGGAGAGTTATACTCATAATTCCTATCCCTCATATCAAACAGCGCATTGAGCAGCAGGTGATAGCCTAGTGGTGTTGGCATCACCTCCGATCCCAGAATCTCTAGGATCGGAGGTGATGCCAATATCACTCGGCTATCACCTGCTGCTCTTTTACGGGAAAATTATATCAACTTTGTACATTAATTTTCATCAACATACCTTAAAATACGTACAAACTAGAAAGTCATACTATACCCAAAGAGTCATATTAAAGTGCACCATTTTTGACAGCATAAAGTCAATTATTAATCCGAGAGTATTTAAGTTCTTTACATTCAACTATTTGCTTCATATTTCTTCAGGCTATCTAATTTCCTTCCCCTTTGAATTTTAATAAGTAATTTTCGTTTTTTTGTTGAGTTCTCGTTCTTATTCAAAACTTATAGTTTCTTAATTGTAAATCTAATAACCACGTCTTAGATGAGACTATCTCACACTAATGTATTGTAGAACATTTTTTTCAAAAAAAAGTTACGCCAACACCTCCATAGAAAGGTAACAGATCTCCCCTACAACTACAAGCCTACAATTTTTAGAAGAAGAAAGTTCATGGTTGCGTACTTTTTTGATCTCGCCCTAATCTTGAATCCAAGAGTTGCTTTACCAGCTCCTTGAATCTTTTCTCCGAGCTTCCATTACGAGGGACAATTTGTAGCTGACAACAGAGTACAAGAACGTCAAAAGGGCACAATTGCGATAGAATTTCACGATCCCGATCATAGTCCTGTTTAGGTACCATAAAAAAAGCTAAATCAGGTCAGAAGAGTGAGGATAGCTATATTTCCAATTCTAACGCAAACACAAAAGAGAGAGAAAGCTTAGATACAGCCTACAGGATGTAATGAGTTAATGACGTGCGAAATCGCCCAATAGAATGTACAATTGAAAAAAGAAAGTAATTTTTTTCTCGTTTTCACTGTCTAACTCATCTGCTAAACTAAAAGGATACTTGTGGAGACATTCACGTTTAAATTTTAACAAATTGTTGGTATGTGTATCCAACTCACAAGAGAACGATGAAAAGTGGTATGTCTTGGACTTATGCTTCAGTTAGCACTCCCTCCGGTCAGAATTAAATGTACGACTATACAGGTAATAGGCCAAAATTTAAGGAATGACCGGGAAAATTTTACCTAATTTAAGTATATTTGTTTTTCTAGAAGACGACTGAATTTGGTGCTAAGAAATTATCTTCAAGTGTTATTTTCTTTGATCATAAGATAAAACTAAGATTAGAAACCTTAGGTGAATATCATAAAATAACACATTCCATTAAAGAACTACATAATACGTAGAAACTAGAAAACTCTAGTATGACTTTCTAGTTTCTACGTATTTACTAAACCGGCTGAAATTCATTAAAGAACTACATAATAAAACAGTCCGGAGAGAAAAATGGTATTTCTCATTTTGCTCAATAAACATTCCGGAGATCACAGATATACCAACCTTTTCTGTTGTGACAACGATAGGTCGGGAACCAAATCTGTGACAGAGCTCTTCAAGTTTCCTCCTCATCAAGCAAATATCCTGTTTTAGTTGAAGTTTGATGCTAAAAGAGGGTACAACAAAACAATGCAACCAATTCCAGAATATAAAAAAAAAGGGCCATCAGATGATTGATTGAGATGAAAGAAAATGTACCGTGGGTTGAAACAAGTAATGATCACTGTAATGAAGCTGATCAACATGTAATGGCCCTAGCTGCAGCAGTTTAAAAAAAAACAAAAAATCATAATGCAGTACTAATCAGAAGACAGGAAAGGTATGGGGTCGAATAGAAACGCAAGTCATTCACAAGAATGTCAGAGATAAAAATATATCACAAGGCTCGTTCACAATGTAATGAACACCAGAAATTTCAGCAGAAGATAAGATACCTTCTCAACACACTTCACAAAACCATTTGGAGAGCCGATTGCAGAGAGACATAGTACAACCCTGCTTTCGACTGCTGATAAAGGTAACTTCGTGTCGACATTGTGAACAGTAAAGAAGTGTGAGGAAACCATTCTACTGGAGAAAACAGGAAGAGATTCTTTCATCTCTTGAATCCTTAGTTTCAGATTCATAAGATCTGGCTCAGGAACCTGCCATATTAAAGCATAATTGTTCAATCTAATGATCAAATTAACTATTAAGAGCAAAAACATGCTGACAACTGGTATTTCGGCTACAATTTGATAGTGGAAGTACTCAAGCAGCAAAGTATACAATTGTAAGGTTGATTCGACATACCAGATCTGCGTGGTGGATCACAACAATATCGGCTCTTGCAAGGGCAGATAATGGTTCCCTCAAAGGTCCAAGGGGGATCAGTTGATTGTTTCCCCATGGCGTCAACCCATTTACCATCACAATGTCCAAGTCACGTCCCAAGCGCACATGCTGTCTGCCATGTAGATACTCTCTTTAGTTACAAATTAGTGCTCATCACGCCCATCCCCCATCCCTCTCAAAGAAAATGGGAAAAAAGAAAATATGCAGTTCCATTGTACACAAACATATGCAAAAGAAAAACAAATGAGAAAAGCAGCACGATTTGAACAACAATTACCTGCATTCCATCATCAAGAATTGCAGCACCAATTTTGTCAGAAGTACCATCAGTATCAGCTTTGTTTACCAAAAGGAGTTTCTCAAAGAGCGCATTGGTGCAAGAATTTATATAGCCATATCTTTCAAGAAACCAAGAAGCAGTTGTAGCCCTGTTTGCACCAATGCCAACCTTCACAGATGTTCCTATAAGATGCCTTTCAAGCATTTTCACTTCATCCCCCCCAGCATAACCCTGTTACATAAAATCATGCTAGTATTATACTATTATTTGACTTCCTAAGTGCCTGGCAAAGTTGAAATAGATTCTCCTTTTAATTTGTTGGTTACAAGTTACCACGCATGCATTAGTGACTGAAGAAGCCGACTTATGCAGCTAATAGTTAACTTAACTCAAAATTCAAATCATAAGCTCATAAAAGACTTGATTTCAGTAGATAAATAAAGAAATAGTTTTAATATCAACAAAGTATAACCTAATATGCGGGCGGCCTCTCCAAAGATGTTTTACAACCTCTTCGTAAGGAAAGCAAAAATGACAAACTTTAGTCTTTGGGAAAAGTATCCCCTAATTTGGAATGGATGAAGTACTCACGAGACCCATAATGATAGCATTTTCTGGTCAATTTCTACCATAAAGGCATAAATTGTTCTACAGGATGGGGCTTTTTGCCTATTGATCAAACTTCAAGCCAGAGATGCAACATTTGCTAGTCTAAACTCTAAAGAGACAGCTAGGTTATGCAACAACCGTCAACAAGTATCACCTGCCAAATCTCAAGCCATCACCACAATGCCAACGGTATACGAGGCATCCACAGTCGAGTTAAACTTAAAACTTAATCAAATGAGTGAAGATGTCATTACATTCAATAAAAGCCTACCCATTACACAAAACCTCCTACATCCTCATTCCTCAAATCTGTTATCATCAAAATTCAATTTCATATTCGGCAACTACTCAGACGAATTCGGATCAAAACAGTTGCATCCAATATTCTTTTCACTATTGTCCATCAATTTATATGCTCCAAGAAATCAAATTTAGAAAACCATTATACTACACAGTACACAACAGAAATGTAAATTCATCTCAATTGAAAAATGAAATTCAGAGAAAAATAATAGAAAGAAAGAGTACCCTGGAAAGAATGAGAGGAGAAATCCCAGAATTATAAAACCAGCAAGAGAGAAATTCAACCATGGGTGTCTTCCCATTTCCACCCCACGTCAAATTCCCAACACTGATAACTGGCACTGGCAATCTACAAACAAAGTATACAACAAAATTAAGCAAAAAACACAATCATTTAAAGAAGAAAAAAAGGTATAAAGATTTACAAAAAGAAAAGTAAAGTCATCATATTCATAAAAGACATACTAAAAATTACCTGTGCTTGCGAAAGATACCCAGAAAGTAAAGATAATGGCGGGTAGTAAGAGAGAGATTATAGATAGATGAAGCAAAGGAGAGGAATGGGACAAGGGAACGGTGAAGCAAGGAGAGTTTGGAGAAATCATGGGAATAAGCTATCTCGCTCACTACTCTCTTCAATTTTTCCATCTGCAATAGTAGAAAAAACTTTTTCACTTGAGCTCCTCTAAATAAACTCTTGTTGATGTGCCATTTGCCAATTAAAGCCCATTTATAATGTCCAGTCGGGTGTATTAGGGGTGATTAACATGGGCCGGACCCACAGTCCGGGCTCGAAAATGGACGGGTTTTGGGTATGATTTTTCGGCTCGTGGTTTGGGCCCGGCTTGATTTTTGGGCTAAAAAATCGGGCCATGCCAGAAATAGCGGGACTTTTGGCCAAAGCCCGGCCCAGCCTTTTTTTTTTTATAGTGAAAGAAAAACTAGGGATTGGTTCAAACTGGAGCCACCCTAAAACATCCTGTTAGATGATGAGAGAAAAATCCATAGATTACGGGGGAAATAATAATATAGGAAATTGGGAGTTGTAAGCGTTGTGTGCCCGACCCAGTCCATGATCACCTCTAAGGTGTATATAGAGTAGTTGTAGTCGCAATTTACTTCTTTTTAATTCTCTTATGTAATCCTTGTTTACAAGGTGATAGGTCAAGCGTTCGAGACCTCTTATAAATATTTTGATAATATAACTAGATTTCTTTGTTACCATCAGTTTTTTTTTTCTTTGTTTTTTCACAGTTTTTCAAGATTTCTTTTGTTATATTTGTTTTTTCATTTTAGACATATTTTGTAAATTGTAATATTATTTTCCAACTAATGTTTGTACTTCCAGTTTTCAATATGCATGATATTATGTAAATGAGTATGTTGATTAGCCGATGTGTACATTTTCTGCAAATGAGTATTTCAAATGAGCATGATATTTTTGCAGATGATTACATTTATTTGCAAATGTGTTTATGGTTTTTCAAATGAATATGTATTGAAGCACTTTCATAGCCCCAAAACTTTAGAATATTTTCATTTTTTTATATGACTACAATTACAATTACATATATTTTAATTTTTAAACTCAAATACATACTTCCTCCATTTCGTTTTAAATGCAACAAAAGAATATTTTATATCTCATAAAAAATACCCCTTTGTTGCATTTAAAACGAAATTGAGGAAGTATTTATGAGAAATTTGTTAAACACATATAAGCAACCAAGAATCTTATAATGGAAGCCCTTTACGAGTGAGGTATTTGTCTCAGCATAGCACGGCCTTGTCCCTCGCTACCATTCTCAAGCACAAAAATAGACATTATTATACTTGAGATTCCAAGCACGTTTCTTTATTTTGTCTAATCGCTCATGATCAAAATGATTGATTTTTGAGTTATTTGAACTTGACTCGGGTTCTTGAAACTTATATGGACCCTTTTCTTTCTTCTAGGATAAGTCAAAATAAATTGAATAAAGCACTACCGGGCTAGGGATTGAGGGAAGAGCATGTCGTAGATGTTTGGTGACGGTTCACACGATGTGTACCGGGGCACACAGATACACTAGGCGATCCATGCCCCCATTGAGCATAGGCTTGACTAAAATTATTGTTGTATCAAACATTTGGAGAGTTGTAAATGATCCAATACGTTTGTTTTTTTTTTTTTTGAATTAGGAAATTAAGTCAGCCCAAGGGCTAACCCCCTACCAGGCTACTAGCCGGGTAGGAAACACCAACACATTGGCTGGTAAGACATGCATAGCATGCTGAAATACCCCAACATAATGTTGGGGGTAAGGATTGAACCCCTGACCTCAAGGGCCAAGGGGGAGTGCTCTACCCACTTGAGCTAACTCCTATCCTTTATGATCCAATACGTTTGTGATCAACTCATAAATAATTTTGCTCAATACTTGGAAAAAGCTTGTTTGTTGCATAAACTATAAATACGAACAAAACTTCTCATACTTAATTAGTTCACACCTTTTGTAAAACTCAGAATTATATAGTAAATAATTTGATCAGATGAAATTTTTCAAATGAGATACTTCATGTGAAGATATGCACTAGAAACTATGATGTTATTTCCTTCTCAATAACTTTTTACCAAAAATCATTCTCAACTAGAAACGTAATTATAGATAAATAAACCGAATGGCAACAAACTATACAAACTTTTTAACAATATGCAATAATTGATATACAAACGCGACATGAGTTTTGATTAGAACTCTCTTCAAATATCCATCATTCTTTCCCGCATTACCTGAAAACGAAGTAAAATTCAACCTTAAGTAAACCTGCATTAGATGCAATACAGTGATAAACTAGAACAAAATGCACCTATCAATGACAAACTTGTGCGTTTACCTATTTCTTATCTACTGCGTTCCGTGTAGGGAAGTGAAGTGGAGTTCCAAGTCACTCATGAAGGCATTACATGACCTCGATGACTTTACCTGGTTCGGACTAGTTCAAGTGGCAATGTTTCCATTGCAAGCTGCAGATTAAATAAAATGAGGAAACAGGAAAAACTATAATATTTAAACAGATATAGAGGTTAACAGTTAATTTGCATTGGGGATAAACATACCCAAAGTCTTGGCGTTCTAGGATCAGATTTAGGTTGCAGCTTGCTAAGCTCTGACTGAAAGCTGATGACAATGGAGACCTTGAACTCGATCGAGAATGAACTGCAAGTGTTGTCAAATACACCAATTATTCTCGGATTTATGGTAACTAAATGTGCAATCAAACTACATGCTACGTAAGAACTCTCAAGTCTCAAATGCTAACATTGTCAGACTAAATTGTCAGTTTACACCTTAGAAATCAATGATGGCCAAAAACAGCAATCAAACTAATTCACCACTGCAAAGAACTTCAGAGCACGTAAGAGCATAACAATGTACTAGGCTGCTGCTGTGCTGCAAATACCATGTCGAACAGCTTTAACAGCAAATATGCAGTTCCAAGAGCAAACATGACAAGGTCATATATATTATCCAAATGGACCTACTAATGCAGAAACTATGGAAGCGGAGTCAAGGCAAGAAATGGAACTACCCTACAAGATGTTGGAGCAAAAATTCCAAAATGCATTAGTCCAAGACTACTGACTGATATATAAACAAACAGATTTTGGAGCAAAAATTCCAAAATGCATTAGTCCAAGACTACTGACTGATACTTCCTCCGTTCCATAATAAGTGAAACATAGGAATTGGGCACAAGATTTAATAAATGTCACTTTCAAAAGCCAAAAAGTCAATAAATACCCTTTATATTATCCAAAAGGAGGAGGAGAAAAAAAAATCACATAAGTTTTGGAAGATTTTTTTTTTTTTTTTTTTTTTTTTTTTTATAAGGTATGTTTCACTTATTTTGAAACGTTCTAAAATAGTAAGTGTTTCACTTATTATGGAACGGAGGAAGTATATAAACAAACAGATTTTTGAGACTATACTAAGACCTTCTTTTTGCTATTAAAGTAGTATCCTCAAGTAACACCAAGCTCCCAATTTTCATGTATCCAATCTAGTTATCACTAGATTTAATTCTCACCTCACGTACAAACTGAAACATTTCACCTCACCTACAGACCATGTTGAACAGTTCAGATATATTGGTAACAGATGAGCCTGAAGGGTTATCCATGGGAATCTTAATAGAACTATTATGACAATACATAATACTCCATTCGTTCCTATTTGATTACCCTTCAAGACGTATTTGGAAGTTATTCTTTTGTTATTCTTGTTTGAAATATTTCCTTTTACAGCCATTATTTTCCCCCAATTTACCCCAAATGTCCCACCTGAGGGATCACACTATACACATACCTTATGGGAAGAGCAAAAAGGAAAAAAGGGAGTAACAACTAACTAAAGCTATACTTAAGGATTATAGACAAGAGTATACACCTAAAACTATAGAAGTTACCAACCCATTTTTACATGTCAACAGACACGCTTTCAAAGTTAAAAGAATATTCAACCACAGATTTCATATTGTGGCATTATCTCAATCAATCGAGATAATGTGAAGTATATCTGTTTACCTGTTCAGTACTTCAGCATGTGATCACTACACGAACTATACAAAAAGATATATGCAGAACGTTTAACAGAGAGACAGCATGATACAAGTGATATTAAAGCAAAAATCCACAACACCAAACAAAGATATACAAAGATCATACCCAGCTAAGACTGTTGCACAAGTTAAAAGTCGTGGAAGTAAGACATATATGGGTAGAGTCAGGCCTCGACAGACATCTCCATCTGCTATCTACTACAAGGAGACAAAGAAGTTAATTCAATTTGAGAGAACAACTCATGTACAAGGTCAGTACAAAAGATCAACCTGAGTAGTTTGAACCAAAGATGTTTCTGACACAATCCTATCTCCAACAAGAATAGATTCCACACGTAGCAAGTGGATATCAATGGACTGGATTGGCAATGCCGAAGCTTCTACAGTCAGCTCCCCTCTGAGGGCACATGACAATGAACATTGAGTTGGAATCCTGCCACTTACACGGAAACCACCTGTGAAACAACATCTTATTGGGTAAGCAGGGAGAGGAGCAATAGGCTAACCTAACAGGAGCAACATGAATTACATGGCCATAAGAAGAATGTATTGGTAAACATAAATATGATGATATGAAGCAAAGCAGTGAAGCACCTGCTTCAGAAGTCAAAGATACAAAAGCAACAATAATTCAACATTATATTAACCCGGATGCTTTTAATGGAGGTCCCACTCTCAGCGGGTTGAGGAGGGGTCAGATGTAAGTAGCGTTACCCATGCAATAACAAGGAGATTGCTTTTCGAAAGCAACAAAAATATCGACATCATGTTAGAACTGCACAAGTTTCTCAAAAAAAGCCACAAGTAGACCTCAATAACAGTGGCTAATCCTAAAAATTCACCTGCATTGTTTTGTTACAAAATTTCATAGGGCCTGTGTTGTTGGATGCAATAGTGTGAAAGGTAAAAGCAAAGTAAAGATACAGCATCTTTCTAGAAATAAATTGCAACACTTAACTATCAATTCCAAACAAGAGATTATTGGGAATGAGGAGCATACCTGATTTTAGTTCAGAAAGCAATGGGTGCTTCTGCGTGTCCTGCGTGATATAGAAGAGCACGAGTTCAGGCGAAACAGGCAGCTCAGGAAGTTCCCCTGAATGAGGAACACGGTCAAGTTTATTGTGTAGCTAATAAGTACTTTTTGTTTCTCCAATGTAAGCTCAAGTATCTAGATTCTAGACCAAAAACTAAGGTACAATACCTTTTTCACTTTCAATGATAAACTCTAATGTGGCTGACAATGACTTGTGCAGATAACCCCGTACTACGTCTACAGTTAGCAGATACTGAGATAGTATACAGACTAAATTAGAAGGCTCATTGTCACATCAGAAGAACAAATGATAAATCTACAAATAAATGGCACAGGTGATAAGATCAGCAATGACATGCCTGGATGCTTATATCTGCCCCATGGAACGTCTCGTAAAATTTTCCTGATTTGCTCTCCCCTGGTTGTTTTAAAGTCAAAGAAAAAGGTATCTGTCATTTTTAGGATAATCATCAGGTCAGTTAAGTGCTTTAACATAAGTTAGAAATGCAACGTAATTATGGATTTGCTATCTCAAATCTAAACAACACATAAGACCGTAAACAATACAGAAGGCAATAGCTTTGAACAGAAAAACTGATCTGAGAGCTGCAAAAGCTCCCCATTTTTTTCAAAGTAGTGACCTCTTGTTCAATTTCGGAAACAAAAAGAAGAAGAACAATAAGCAAATTTATTCATGGAACTAAACAAGGCACATTATTGCAGCTTGTTTACAAGTCTATTCAGCTAAGCCCGTCAGGCCGTCACCCTAACCAGACAGCTTTGTGTCCCTCCAACATAATTATGATGCGAAAGCATAAAACAACTAGCAGACCGTAAGGCCGTCACCATAACCAGAGAGCTTTGTGTCCCTCCAACATAATTATGATGCAAAAGCATAAAACAACTAGCAGATGACTTACACAAAAAACAATATTTATATAAGAGTAAGAGATATGGTGAAGAAAGGGTAAGTTTTAGAACATTAAAAAAAAAAAGGAGACATTTTATCAAATCAAAGCCAACCCATTTTCTATTTAGGCAGCTTTGAGACTTCCCTTTCAGAATAGCAATGAGCCTCATCCCCCCTTCCCTAGCAAGCTTTTAGATGCTCTTTGAGCATGTCGATGAGACAATGCATCCCAGTCCCCAGACATGTAAGAGAACTAAAATAAAGAGATACGGCATATCTAGAGGAGCAAAAAGCATATTTTTTCCTGAAACAAACATGAATGTGAGAATAATATAGAACTAGACACTAATATTACCCAATATTGCAAATTCATAAAGTTGTCCTTTTGCTGACAGAACAAGTGAAACATAATAAGTGAGATAAGAGTTATGCATAGTTCATTTCTCAGCTCTCCAAGGGCAAAGTTAGGTTAATAGCTAAGTTTAGCCAAGAAAAATAAATTACAAAAGCATCAACTCAATTGCTTCAAGTATTAACATCTTTTATATCAGAAAGATTGCAAACATTTTCAGTAGTTCTATAGGGCCAAATCTCACTTATAGTTATGTCAAGCTCAAAGCCAAGCCAATAAAGATCAGTCATTAACAAAATGTTGAAACTTTTTGCAGGAATGAACCAGATAAGTGGAAATTTTCCTGTTCTTCTGACATAAACACAGATGATTCACCTTCAGTAATTTCGAGATAGTCAGGCGAAATGTCCACATATCAAATTAGCCATACCACTTGCAATTCACATCCTATGCAAAAACTCTTAGACTGTAGATTAAGATTACCATGGTAATGACTCAAATTTGACTCGTTCGCAATGCTGCTCACAGTTTAATTATTCAGTAAACCATAATAGTAGTATACCTCAGTAGTGCCTGAGTTTATCTTCCCAGAAGGTCTAATTTCAACACTTTTCTTCCTGTTTCCAAAAGCAAAAACATCATTTTAATGCAAGCACATTCTGCACAAACTAATTCTTGAGTATTTAGAAGCATTTAGGGTAGGGCGTAAAACATTTTCCTGGAAAACTATTTTCCTCCATTTTCAATTTTACATTGTTTGGTTGGCAAAGGAGTGTAAAACCATTTTCCCAAGGAGTAAAATTGCTCTCCCAATGATGAAAAACCATTTCCTTCCCTTTCCTTCCTTTTCCTTATCTCTCTTGTACACTCCTCTCACTACCTCCTTATTTTCCCTTTCATTTTCCTTTCGTTTCATCATTTTTCTTACATGAAATCAAACAATGGAAAACTAATTTTGGAATTGTGTTTTCCATTGTAAATTGTTTTTCCATGAAAATCATTTTACACTCAAAATGTTTTATACCCAACCAAATGGGGTCTTAATGAATTAAAATATATTGACAAAGACCCAGATGAACAAAAAATAATCCCAAGTCAAATTCTTAGCAATTCTGAGAAAATTTCATAACATCATCTAGATATACTACATGATCAATGTATAACCTATGAAAATTTAACAAAATTAAAGCCAAAGATCAACAATTTATGACATATTATAAAAACTTACACAATAGTAATGGGCTTTAGTACACCAACAACAGATTCAATAACTCCAGCTGACCCTCCTCGAACCTTTGATTATGAAATCAAATGAACCCAATAAAACCCAGAAAAAAAAATTAGTAAATGAGTGTATATTGAGTAGTAATGAAATACAGAAAGAAAAAAATAGAGAATAAAAAGGATAAAAACCTGGAGGTTGACTGACCCATTGACAGTGAGGCGAACACCATAATGGGATATAGAAGATGTGAGCTTTGTGATGATTTTGCCTTGGAGTGGCTCCTGAAATTACATGGCATTACTATAAATTATAAAGTTTGAGTGATAAGAGAAAGAGAAAAGAAAGAGAAAGTGGAAGAAGAAAGTAAAATCACTACATCAGGACGAAAGATGCGATTTGATCGGGAGAGTTTGATCTCTACTGACATCCTCGCTGCAGTTGAGAATTGCTGACCGGAGCTCCTGCAATTCCACACTTCACAAACCAAACCTTTTTAATAAAAAAAAAATTTGTAGGCCTGGCCTGGGTACTTACAGTTTTGATTATTAGGGTGAGTTTATTCCTCACACTCAACTCTAAACTTCAGACTGTGTTATATCAGCTTTTCATTACTTTTTAATTCTACAGACTCACTTCAAACTCATTCCAACTTTATCTTTCATACTCTCCAGACTCACTCCACTTTATTTTATGCATTCTAATTATTTTTTGTTTTCAATACCATTATATTATGAAAATGTAATAAATTAGAATAATTACCAAAAAATAATTAGTTAAATGAAAAAAATATTAAATTAATTATTTAAGATTTTAAATTGACATTAATATTATAAAATTTATATAACACTAATTGAGTTCATGCGCAATAGAGACTTATTAAATTTAAAAGGCATTCAAAAACATAACTAAATGCAGAATAATTTCTACAACATATGAAAAAAGATACACACGAAATTGAAAAATACGCATGAAATTTAATTAGCGTTTTCTACAAAAACGTGACCAAATGTGTTCCATCAAGTCATGTTGCAATTGGTGACATTAAGTTCGGTTACGAATTCGCGTATGATTTTCAAAGTATCTGCTTCGATTTGCATAATAATTTCTAAGCAGACCAGTGCGAAGTTGCGGGCTTTCATTTTGATTTCTTGATACCGTATATTCAACAGTTGGGGTGATTCCATTATCATCTCTTTCATCCTCAATAATCATATTATGCAATATTATACATGCTTTCATGATATCCCCAACTTCCCTTTATTCCATAAACGTACCGGGTTGCAAACAATCACGAATCTCTTTTGGAGCACCCCAAATGCCCGTTCTATATCCTTCCTTGCATCTTCTTGATATTGAGAAAATAGTTTCCTTTTCTCGGATAGCATATTCGCTCGAGGGGATGAATTTGACGAAAACTGACCACTCAGAATAAATACCATCTGCAAGATAATATCCTATATTATACATGCTTCCATTTACAGTGTATTGGATTTTTGGGCCTCGACCTTCAAGTAACTCATCGAATATCGGGGATCGATCTAGTACATTAATGTCATTGTTAGAACCTGGAATACCAAAATATGCATGCCAAATCCATAAATCAGAAGAAGCAACAGCTTTCAATACCATAGTTGGTACACCTTGATGACCTCCAGTATATTGACCTAGTCATGCTGTAGGACATCTATCTCATTGCCAATGCATACAATCAATACTACCTATTCCCCTATTTGAAGCAAACGTTTGATGTCATCCACAGTTGGCCTTCTCAAGTATTCAGGTTCAAATATCTCGATGACACACTAATAGAATTTCTTTAAGCATTGTATCGCTGTATTTCCACCAATGCGCACATATTCATCTACTGGTTCACCAGCCACTCCATAAGCCAACAATCGAATGGCAGCAACACATTTTTGAAGTGGAGTGAGAGAGGTTCTACCAATGGCGTAAACTCTTTGTGTAAAATAGTCAGAATGATTTTCGAGAGCATTGACGATGCGAAAGAATAACTCTTTTCTCATCCTGAACCTTCTGCGAAATTGTCGTGCATTGTATACCGGGTTGCTTGGGAAATAATCATTCCATATGCGCTCGTGTCCTTCTTCACGTTTTCTTTCCGTGTAACATCGCTGCTTTCTTACATTTCTATTATTTGAAGGTGATGTATCTTGAATGATATCATTTAGGATATTATCTCTTGCATCATGGAAGTGTCACCCCCCCCCATGTATGAATTATACATTTGATTATACAAATCATCAAATGTGGTAGGGGGTTGGAGTTTGACATTCTCGTTTTTATTAAGTGTGAGAGACTTTGTAGGTGTTTTGGTTTGAGAATGTAAGCTCTTCAGTGGGATAAATATATAGAGCTGGTGAAACATAATTCATTACACGCGATTCACACAATTCAATGACTAGTTCAACAATGCACTGATCTTTGGTACAATAATTCACTGAAGATAGTACACTAATTCAGCATATAGTGTAATAATAGCTGACAAAGTTACTGAAAAGAAAGAGGTGAGTAGACTAGAGCTATGCAACAATCAATGTAAAGTAAGAAGTGATGCACTGATATGGACATGGAGTTGACAACTCATTGCAGGTGCAATCAATTCACCATTATTATTTGTATTATAATTTAACCTTTTATTATTGTTACTAGTTTACTAATATGTATTAATGTAAACAAACCAAATCAATAATAGACAAAACTACGAATAACCATTAATATTAAATGTAAATGAAGTTCATGAAATAAAAACACTTAACTTAAACATAGTTGAAATAAAAAACACTTAACTTAAACATAGTTGACATAAAATCACTTAACTTAAACATAGTTACAACAAACTAATATAACATAAACGAACGTTAATGAGAACATTAAAATATTTCTGCTAGCTTAAATCACCCTAATCATCAAAAGTCCATCCATATATTGTCTGCAAGTGCCTGCAAGTGCTTGCAATTTTTTCTCATGAATTTTCCTTTGCAAGGAAGTCAACTTGGTGACATCAGCACAAAGTAGTTGATTCTCAAGCTCCTGCTCTTTTAAATCTGCGATACGACTTGCTGATTCTGCGCGTGTGTCTTCAATACTCCTTGCAATTGATATGGCTTCATTATGATCACTTTGAATGTTTTTCCCTTCCTTTGAGAAGCTAATAGTTTCTTTGCAGCTTGTTGACCCATTGGTCTGGGTTCATCAACTTCATCGAAACCCCCAACACCCCCTTCGCTTGTTGTGTAGTCGCCTGATTCGGAAACTTTGCTCCTCTTCGATGACTCACCATCGTCGCGTTTCTTACGCTTGTTTTTTTTTTGTTCAGACTTAAACTTATCTTCATCACACACAATACTCCACACATGATCGTACTGGAACTTTGACTGGTAGAGACTTTGGTAGAGTGCACGTGCCTCTGAGAGATTCAAAGCTTCATTGAACCCACTCCTCTGTTCATATTTGGCATAACAACCTGTAAACTTTCCAACAGACGTATTAATTAACCACCAATGTTGTTTGCAGAATTGCAGGGGTTCACCTCTCTTTCAGCTTGGCCTTCTTGTCTATTTTCATTGAAAAAAGCACAAATTTTCCCCCAGTACGCATCTGCTCTTTGTGCATTGCCATTGACTTCATTTTTAGTAGTATTAATCCAAGCAACACTAAGAAGTCTTTCATCTTCTATTATCCAAGCTAACGCCTTTTTCTCTTTTGTTTGACTTTTCCGACGTGTTGTAGTACGAGTAGGTTTTCGAGTGGTTGTAGTGACATCAACATTTTCAACCTCTTCAATGCCCACATTATCTATAGGTTGGTTGTCGGAATTAGATCCAATACTAATGGGTGTAAATGGAGGTTGATCCATATTATCACTTGTGGGCCGGGTTATATTGGTAATTTGGAGTTTGGAGAAATTGGGTAAAATTTTGTTGAGGTGTATTTCCTATATTATTTGGACTAGGAGAAGTCATATTTGGATTTTGGGAATTTTGGTGTTGGTTTTGCTAACCTAAAGCAGAATAAAATTGGGGATTATTTTGCAAGAAGCTCATAAGAGAATTCAGATTAAAATTTTGATTTGGATCCATTATAAATAAAATAGATGGATATATTTTTTGGAGAGGGAAAATGATTATAGAGATGATAGATTTGATAGAGTATCACTAGTGGAAAAAAACGCAAGGGCTGCATTTTTTGAAAAACGCAGCCCTTCATTTACGAAGGGTTGCGGTCAATGCAAAAACCGCAGCCCTTTTAGTGAAGGGCTGCGGTTTTTTAAAAAACCGCAGCCGTATAAGTAATAAAGGGCTAAAAACCGCAGCCCTATAAGTAATAAAGGGCTGCGTTTTTTAAAAAACGCAGCCCTTTATGGGCTTTTTTTAAAAAATTTTGAAAGGAATTCGCGGGTTAAAATGTTAAGCGGGCTAGGGTTCCCACAATTTCCTCTCCCTCATTCTCTCTCCTCTCTCACGTCCACAGCCTCCTTCTCCCTTCTCTCTCACCCTCCTCCCTTCTCCTCCTTCTCTCTCACGTCCACAACGACACGACAACAATAATCTCCTCCTTCCCTCCTTCTCTTTCACCCTCCGGCGGCAGCAACACCACGCAACAACACCACGCAGCAACATTTTACAGACGAGATCGTCGTTCGTCCTTTTCGTTTGTCCTCCTCGTTCGTCGGTCGTTCGTCCTCCTCAACGAGGGTTTCCAACGAGGCAACAGACGAGATCTGCGCCGCCTTGCCGTGCCTTGCCGCGCCGCACTGTTCTTCCTCGTCGTCGAACTCCGCTTAAGCAACGACGGCAACAAGTGATAATTTTTCGTTTTTCAGATCTATAATTTCTTGATCTTTGTTTTGATTAATGTTTATGTAATTTCAGATCTATAATTTTTTCTCTTTTGTATTTTTGTTTGCTTTTTTTCATTTTTGTTCCTTTTTTTTCATTTTCGTTCCTTTTTTTTCATTTTCGTTCCGTTTTTTTCAGTTTCGTTCGTTTTTACCTTTTCGTTCTTTTTTTTCATTTTCGTTCTTTTTTTTAATTTTCGTTCTTTTTTTAAATTTTCGTTCTTTTATTTCATTTTCAGATCTATAAATTTCGACTATTCTTGTTGTAAATTTCTTGATATATTTAGGAGTAAAAAAATGCCAAAAAAAATTTTTTTTTTATTTTTTTTTGGGTCAAAAGGGCTGCGGTTATGGTCAAAACCGCAACCCTTTGTACAAAGAAGGGCTCCGTTTTTGGGCCTCAACCGCAACCCTTCAAATATGGAAGGGTTGCCTTTTTGGGCCTCAACTGCAGCCCTTCGTTGTGAAGGGCTGCGGTTTAAAAACGCAGCCCTTCGTTGTGAAGGGCTGCTGTTTTTAGTGAAGGGCTGCTACGGAAAGGGCTGCTGGCCAAAAACGCAGCCCTTCCGTTTTTTTCCACTAGTGTATAAAAAAATTAGAAACAAGACACAAATTATTTATAGAAGAAACAAGATATTACCGTTGAAAATAGTAAATTGCAGTTTAAACAAAAAAAAACACGTGGCATGTTCCGTTGCAACTTGAAGTCTTGTGTTGAGTCTTGGATTTCAAAACTCTGCTAAAGACTCCCTCCAATTTGTTGATGCAATATCCCTGAGTTTTGTAAAGACTGGCGCTCAAGACTCAATCTTAGACCGCGATATTCACACCCTTAATATTTTACTTTCAAATGAAATCACCAAATATTATTTGGTTTAGTGGTTATGACTTTAGTGTATAAACTTGAAGTCATGGGATCAAATCTTATACAATGATAATAAGAGGAGAAGTTCCTAATTCTATTTAGGGAAATTCTCAATATGGTATCCTTTAGTCTCTACATTTTCTCATTGGTAACCCTGTGTATTTTCAATTATCACAAAGGACATTTAATTTTTGAATTTTCTCATTGATAACCCTGTGTTTTTAATTATCACAAATAAATTTTTTAATATTTACATTTTCTCATTTTGCATAATCGTTCAGCTGAAACTAAAGGTTACACTACAATATTTAGAAATACCATGTTTTTCTAAGTTAGATGTAGCTTGAATTTACATGATTAGGCTAAAGAATTACTCCCTCTGTTTTTTTTATCTTTCTCACTTAGAATCTTGACACTATTCATACTTAGAGATAATCTTCTCAATTTTTTTCAATTTATAAGAAAAAATATAGTCATGTGGGGTTTTGTTTGATTCGTCTCAATTAGTACTTTATTAATATTCAATCGTTATAATTTTTATTAATATATAATGAAAGATATTTAGGTTCAAAGATGTGTTTTGGGAGACGCGTACAGGAACGTGAGAAGGACAAAAAAACAGAGGGAGTAAGTGATTTTTCATGGATATTCATGATTAGCTAAAGAACCCTTGAGCTAATCATGGAAATTCATGTTATATGAAACTTAGAAAATCATGTTATGTCTAAACACTATAGTGAATTCATTAGTGTCACGACTAATAATTAAGCAAAATGAGAAAATACAAAAACTAAGAGTATTTGTGATAATTAAAAAGCACAGGGCAACAAATGAGAAAATGCAAAAACTAATAGTAATTTGTGATATAAAAAACGCAGGGTTATTACCAATGAGAAAATGTAAAATTAAGGGTCATTTGTGATGATTAAAAAAGCACAGTGTTACCAATAAAAAATGCAAAAACTAAGGGGTACCATTGAGAATTTTCCTTCTTTGATGGTATTTTTTAAATTTTTCTTAAAAGGAATAAATTTCATTAATTACAAATTATACGGCATGTACAATTAATATTAAAGAAAAATGAAATTAGTACAATCTAACTGCATCAAATAGATCAAAGTCTCTTGCGACTTGCAAGTAATGAAATTGGGGCTCCGTCTTACAAAGAGTGAGAGTCAATATTAGGACCTCTGAAATTGAAGGTGATGCCAAAACCACTATGCCATTACATAATAGTGCTCACCATATAAAGATACTTGTAGTTTACATCTTCCTTTAATTCTAGCAAATACATCAAGTACTCCATCCTGAAATAATTGGCTTGTATACGGAGTATTTCATAATTGTCAGACCATCAAAAATTATCCTGTTATCTTAAATAAAAATCATATTGTTAATATCTGTGTCCAAGTTACCTCAAGGAAACAAATTAAAAGGCTTAAACTCTTCATATTGTTAATATCTGTGTCCATATCTAATAGAACAATGAATTAAGCTCAAAGGTAATGAAGACGACTAAAGTCATCAACTGTTATTTTGTAATTATCACTAAATACATTATGTCAATTATCCACAGTAGATGAGTTAGGCTGTTGGGAATCTCACGTCTATCAAAAGGGCGTATTTTAAGTTTCGTACCTTCCAAACGTGAAATTTTAGATGGACCATACCCACTGCTCACTATAATAGTTTGGATAATGTTGTTCACCACCACTGCATGAACGTCTGATAAGTGCATATTCTAACATCATTTAGTTGCATATTAAGGTGCATTTTCATGTATCATTAGAGTATTTACATTGCAATTATGCGTATTTAGTTCCCTTTTAATAAACTACGGTGCTTTCACGGGTTGTTTGGTCTTTTGATGTAATCTCATGTACTTTGGACTCCTGTTTGAGGACATGGTGATTAAGGCACTTGGATGACATTCAAAACGATATATCATGTGCCCGAAACGGATTGGAAATGAAGAAGATACAAACGACTTTGAGTACTTGTGCAAAATATGACACCTCTTCACCATTTTGCACATAACTTTTGACACAAAACTGATAATGAGGTAATTCCAACTGGGTTGGAAACTAGACTTCAAGGGCTTTCCAATTATATATTACATGTGCGAAATAAAACTCCGGATCAAAAGTTATAGCTGTTCGAAGTTGAGCTGAATAATCTGACGGTTATAGGCCAACACGTCTGTGTCAACTTGAACACGTCCTTATGCCCTGATTTCTTTCGTAGGATATTTATGTAATAGCAGGTGAACACGCCCCTGACATTATTGACACGTCCGTGTTGGTATGCTCCATAGCGCGTTTTTATTTTGTCGGTTTTGTTATTCTAGGAAGCTATAAATACTCTTTTATTTGTTTTATGATGGGATATAGTTTATTGTATACATTTTTTAGGGTTTCTAGAGAGAAGTTAGAAAGAGAAACTTGTAGATCTTCATCAATCTCCAAGACTCTACCTTTCTTCCATTAATTCAAGTATATATTAATTTTTCTTCTTCTTTTCTCCTTGTTTTCTATTATGAAGTTTAACTATTGTTCTCTAGCTAGTTTGTTTCTTGATCTTAATTATGCTTGAGTAGTTCTTTTATCTATTGTTAAGTTGAATCCTAGTATGAATTAGTTCGTGATTATTTATTTAAATTCTCAAATTAATTGTTTAATGGTTCTTGCTTAATTGATTGTGCATATTTCAATACTAGATTAGGGATAACTAGTATTGTTATGATTCATTTGTCTTGATCACGACAGGAGTTGGATTTTGACGGATTTGAATATTTCAATTAAGGACATGAAGTTCTCCATGGGAGTAGGTAGAATGGATTATTAGGAAGTTAGAGTGCCGCATTTAATGTCTTGAACTTGTATGATTCCATGGAGTAGACTTGAGCGCATATTAGGGAAGTCATAGATACTCGGGAGAGGTTTATGATATTTTATAGGGGTTACTTTTACTTGTGAATATTTAATTGATTAGTTTGAGACAGGAATTATTATTGTATTAATTCATGCTAGTACGGATACTTAACTATAGAGTTTTTTATAGATTGATTAATATAGTTTATTTTACCATTCTTGATATTAATCTCCTTTAATTTTACCACTGTTTAAGAGCTAATCATAGAACAACTTTCTCTCTGTGGGATCGACCCTGATTTACCCTACTACATAGTTTGGAGGTTAGTTAGATTATTTATTTTTGTTAGGTCAGTTGACTTGAACTTGAGTTGAATTTCGAAACACGAGAGGAAGAAGCAGCAGTTTTCTAAGAGAGAGAATTTGAATGTTCTTTTGGATCTTCTTCTTCCTTCGTGAAAAAATAAAATAAAAATATGTAAGTTATCACAATCTTCTTCTTCCTTCGTGAAACAATGAAAATGTTGACCTTTTAGTTTTTCTTTTTATTGAATAACATTTTTTAGATAAAAGTCCTCACCCATTTTGATAGATTTAAGTACTAGTTGAATTGTACTTCCAATTCGGTTTTTAGGTCCTTCCAATTTGTTATTTAATTTTCCTTTCCTTCTGTTCTTTTTTTTGCAAATATAAAAATGTTAAGACTTTTTTTTGAGGGGAATAAAAATGTTAGACTAGTACTATACAGTAACTAATTCTTTTTGTTGGTTTTGTTTTGAAAGGTGATTTTTT